>JAMXBB010000003.1:123732853-123955913 GCA_024138015.1 Lumnitzera littorea | reverse complement strand
ATATTAACTATAAAGTTAAAGTGCTTTATGATATAATTATGACCAACCGAATAAACAAATGCAATTATAATAGACGTACATTAGTTATTGATAATATTTGATATATAAATAACATAAATAAAATAGCATTATAATTCAAATATATAATATTTAGCAATTCATTATGTATATACACTATATCAATGAAAATAAATAATTTGTATGTACTTATTATGAGTGATAAAACATAATCATATAATTATGATTATAATATTAAATTATGTAAAATTATTGTATATAACGGTATAATAATATTTTTTTAGCTATTTGGCCCATATCCTTTCAACATGTCTAGCCATCTAAACGAACTAATATAATAAAGTAATAACCTTTCCAAGTAGCTTATTCTTCTATGATAGTTATTGCATTAGTCTTGTTCTATTCAGCTTAATGAACATGGCATCAGCATTGACAATAGTATAGAGTGATGAATCAGTGCAATGCAATAGTGACACAATATTGCATCGTCATATTCTTCAACGGTGAAATGAAGCAATATTTTGTTCGAAAAAAGAATATGTGGGTGAGCAGATTTTTCTTTCGGCAGATACTGGTGTTGACCCAGCTGGTGCTGGATTGCAAGTTACATCAGATGGGAAGCCGAAAATATTGGATATTCTTGATTGGTAACGGAAGCATTTCTTTCATTTTTGATCAGGGCAGCTTACTACGTGTATTTCACTGGGAAGAGTCAATTCTAAATCACTCTTTTTGTTGCAGCACTGGGAGTGGAGATGTTGACACTTCAAACATAGTGAAGGCTGATAAAGATGGTTACATTTGCGGAGCCTCAGGTGAGCACATGATGATGTATACAGCTGTAAATTATCAGTTTACCACTTTATCAAATTTGCCTGAGTGATCCCATTACAGTACTTATTTGATTTTGGATATGGTTATAGTTTCTTAGTTGATTCTTCTTGGATAAAGGGAAAGCCAACAAATTTTTTATATACTTTTTACATTGGTCTCCAAATAATGTTTCTTACAGAAAAAATCACTATTCATTGATGTGTTTCCTGCATTAGGTCATTACCCAAAATAAAAGAAAAAACCTTGATTGGAGCAGTGGGAACTTAAAAAAAGAAAAAAGGAGTGCAGTGTGAAGTTTGACACATGTTTGAATGTTACCTTATAGCTGGAAACACTGATAATAGAATTCTCTCAGGGGCTTCTCTCGCTGTGAATTCCTCATGGGAAAATCCTTCGGGTGAGTGGCATGTGGGTTGCAAAATGGTATATGAGCTATTTACAGAGACATTAACATCACGGCTGAAGGTGGGTACTGGTGTTCTGATGATCTAATTTTTTCTTTGGGTTAAATTCTTTACCCCCCTCCCTTTGCGAGTCTACAAGCTGATTTGTCCATTACAATTCTTTCCAGAAAGAAAGGAAAAAGAAATGGGATGAACAAAACCAAGAGGAAATTGCAAAGGCTGTGAAGCATCTTGATGAGTTTGATCAGGTTGGCAAAACTAAAGCATTTGTTTTTGCAGTTTTTACATTTAGCCATGGCAAGAGGATATTTATCTCAGAAATAATGCAGAAGCCTAAATATTGGGTTTCATTAGAACTAATTCTCTATAATGTACCACACAGAAATTAGGTTACATGACTTAATATTTTGAGCCTATAGCTCAAATTTCTCTCATTATATCTGTTGATGTTACCATTTTTTGTAGTCAGCGTTCTGCTTACAATTTATCAATATCAAGTGATGGAAACATCTAAAAATTTGCATTTCTCACAAAGCTCTGAAAGGAAAAGATGCATAAGAGGAAGAGGGGTATGACCCCTGCACAAGCTAAAAAGGAACTTGCAAAATCCTATCAAATAGATGGCTATACAATAGCATCTAGAACTCAGCAGTCCTTAGCAAACTGGGTTATCAATGGTACTCTAGCAGATTGAGAACCCTATGAAAGAGACTTGATACACCAAGTTACTCTTCTAGCTATGGTGTCAGAATCACTTGGATAATTTCCAAGTCTTTGCTGGTTTCTTTCCTTCCAAATGTCATGGAGGACCGCCTAAGCCACTTTCTGCCATATAATTCGCATTCTTAAAGCTTGTGAAATTGTTCTTTTTAAGCTTGTTTTTTCATGCAAGCCTAAGAAGAACATCTGAATGTTTCTCTTGTGGTTGTGTGAGCTATGTTTGTGTTGTTAATATGTGTTGTGTATTCTAGTGTTAGGAGCATGTGGCTGAAGGATGTTTGATGGTGGAGTGCAGATGTGTATGTTTCAATTATTTGTGTTTTGCTTTATGGTCTTGTATCAGAATGGCAGTTATGTTCCATTGTGCTGTATTATATTGAGTGTCAAAAGAAAGAGTGAAATTAGGAGTTTAGCAGTTTGGATATAACTGCTCTTGTAAACTGACATTTATTTAAGGGGCAGAAAGGAGGTGGAAAAACTAAGTCCCGTTTTACTCAAACATTTTTGTTTTATGAGATAGTTTCTCTTTTAACGAGCCCAAATCATTGATTGGACATTGTTTTAAAGTGGAAGAAAATCAACTAAGAATAAGATTGATGCTAATTTTTTTCCTAATGGACCTAAGACTCAAGAATATATTCGATCCTGTAACAGCACTTATAGTAAATACTTTATCTCCACTTATAGGCAACATTTTCTGTGCAGAAGTATGCTAAGATAGAGGATCCCAACTTGAAGAGGGTGAGAGAAGATCTCCAAACTAGACTTGATATTTTACGGAAGCAGGCTGATGTAAGTAATCAGTAGTTTCACTTTTCCCACTCTTTCTTGCAATTATTTTCTAATTGGATTTGAAATTTCTTTTCCAAGAGCTATGATGATAAGGGACCTGTTATAGATGCTGTTGTGTGGCACGATGGTAATGTGTGGAGAGTTGCACTTGACACACAAACACTTGAAGACAGTGCAGATTGTGGGAAAATAGCTGACTTTGAGCCCTTAACAGATTATAGGTATGCTGGTTAAATATTGTGTGTAGGAAAAATTTTTTTGAAGAACACAGTGGCAACAACCTGAATGGAAATATTGGCTGGTCTAATTAGTTACCAAAAAGATTGCACAATGCAAAACAATTTTTAGATTTTGGTATCAAAATAATAGTGTTTGCCATTATTTTAGAGTCACCGCAACCACAGCAGCAAAAGCAAGTTTGAAGAATCTTGAATTAATACAATTCATCTCAGATTAGCCTCTAGTTGAATACTTTTTCCTTTTTGTCCTTGGTAACTAACTTTTTCATGTGTTTTCCCCCAGGAAAGAGCGAAAATATGGCATGTTTAGCAAGCTGGATGCCTGTTCCTTTGTTGTTAATGTGTATGATGAAGGAAATGTCTTAAGCATTGTAACTGATGCTTCCCCTCATGGTACTCATGTTGCTGGTATTGCTGCTGCGTACCATCCGGAGGTATGAAATATGAGTACAAGTTGAAATAGCAAGAATGCATTATTCATCAAATATCTAAATTTTGGTAGGAGCCGTTGTTGAATGGAGTTGCACCTGGAGCTCAAATAATCTCTTGCAAAATTGGAGATTCAAGACTAGGTTCAATGGAGACAGGAACTGGCTTAACTCGAGCTCTGATAGCTGCTGTGGAGGTGGGGAAAAATACCTTTCTCATGCAGTATCATCACTGACTCTCTAATAGTAACTAGGAATGCTTGTTCTTCTTTTTAGAACTTCCATGCAATACTATGCTTTTTTGTGTCATTTTCTTGGTAAGTAATTCATTGTATCTTTTGTTGTAAGCCTATGATGGATTTATTATAAAAACTCTGTTGCAGCATAAATGTGATCTGATCAACATGAGCTATGGGGAACCTACATTGCTACCTGACTATGGACGCTTTATTGACCTGGTTGATGAAGTAAAAATCCAATAACTCGGTATTCTTTGCTTGGTCATTTTGAGGGATGTAACTAAGTTTTCATACGATATGATATAACAATAGCCATCTTAATAATCGGTAGCCAGCTGGTTTTTAAAAAGAATCAATTTAATTTGCTTTGGATGCTAAATCTTCCCTCCAAAATCTATCTTATATAAAGTAACAAACATGGGGTCCACAATGATTATGTTGAATATAACTGCTACAGAAAATGTCTTTCTTTCCTGCTCGTGGCTTCTGCATTTCCATATGCATCCCACCACCACCAATGCCCACAACACCACATTCTTGTGCATATGACCTTTCTTTCTGAAGAGATGGTGGTCTTGTTATCTCTGCCTTTCATGATTAGGCAGGAAGTTTCAGTATGCATATCATGAGGACCATGAGAAAAAAATGTTGAATTTGCAAGTTGTTTGATCAGCAAGGAATTGAGTAGTCTATAAAGTTGCAGTTGCGCGAAATCATGGATCTAATCTGTTAAATGATGATTGGTTTGATATCTCTAGGTTTTAGTAGCTGGCTAGGTTACCCTTGTTTGACAGGTTTAATTCAAAGGTTAGTCCTTACACAGAATCTTGACAAACCTCTGTGCAAGTTGCATCCCTAGTGCTTATACCTTCTCTTTCTTGGAAAAATTGATACCATTGTTGGTTAATTTAGGCAGTAAATAAGCATCACATAATTTTTGTGAGTAGTGCTGGCAATAGTGGGCCAGCACTAACTACTGTTGGTGCACCTGGAGGTACTGCTTCAAGCATCATTGGAGTTGGTGCATATGTCTCCCCTTTAATGGCTGCTGGTACCCACTCCATTGTTGAACCTCCCCGTGAAGGACTGGAATATACATGGTATGTCTTTTTTAATAAGAATAGTTTTGATTGATATCTACATATCTATAATCTCTGTGGTGATATGTAGGTCTAGTAGAGGTCCAACAGCTGATGGAGATCTTGGCATTTCTATCAGTGCTCCTGGTGGGGCTGTTGCTCCTGTGCCCACATGGACTCTTCAAAGACGCATGCTTATGAATGGAACATCAATGGCATCTCCATCAGCTTGTGGAGGGACTGCCTTACTTATTAGTGCTATGAAGGTTATTTTATTTCTTTTATTAAAGAAGTTTATGGAAGGAGCATCCAGCCTTCTCTGTCTTCATCCTGCCCACATTTCTTGTGGACTGAAGTTTGTTTTATGATGCAGGCAGAGGGAATACCAGTGAGCCCTTATAATGTCAGGAAAGCCCTGGAGAACACTTGTGTTCCTGTGGGTAGTTTCCCAGAAGAAAAACTATCCACTGGTCAAGGGCTCATGCAAGTTGACAAGTTAGATTTCTGCTTTCAGTCCTTTACTTAATCTCTTTCTGGTAAATAATTTAGTTTTTAGGACTTAGCCCCTCGATCTTTGCATCCCAGGGCTTATGAATATATAAAGTCAGGGAATGTACCATGCGTTTGGTATCAATTGAAGATTAATCAATGTGGCAAATCAAGTAAGTATCATTGACGGGCCATGTTCCTTCTTTTCTTGCTTGGAATCTGCTGTAAATGTTCAGCCAATTCCATAGAAGCAGTTAGATAGAAAGTTCCCATTAAATCAAAGTGCTTTCCTTTTCCCTTTCCTAGGTTTTGGATTGTGCTCATCATTTTCACGTTCTGAATGCATAACATGACACATATCATGGTCATTTGTCCTGCTCTAGGGTAAATTTCTTTAATTATTTTGGACAAATGATCTTTGGTAATGACCTAGAACTACTTGCGTTTTTTATTGATTGATCCACGGCATTACCCATAGCCTTGAGACTCGGTATTTTGCTTGTTTGTTTCCTCATTCTACAACAGTGGGAGATGGGGATGTCTTTCCCTGTATTCACCTCCTTACCTATTTGGGTCAAACTTCAAAATGTGCCTATGGAATTTTTCAATAAACAAGGTATTAATTATATAGCAAGTTGTCTAGGAAAACCTTTGGTAGCGGATTTCATTACTGCTTGACAAGATAGATTGGGTTTTGCCCGTAATTGTGTGGAAACGAGTGCAGAGTGTGATTTTCTTAACACAATTTGAGTCAAACTTTGTGGTGGTAGCAAGATCTCTATGGAGGTTGAGTACTGGTGGAAACCCCCGGCTGTTCATATTGCTCAGTTTTCGGTCATTCTTGGACTGCTTGCTTATTGAAGGTTGTAGGACCTTCGCTTGATCCAGCCATATCCACGAAACTGTAAGTACAGCAAATGGCTCCTTCTCTTCTGACTTTGATGGTTGCTTTGGGTGAAGCAACTACAGAGACTGCTGCTCCTCTAGTTGTTGCTACACACGCTATTGCTCTTGAAATCCCTGCTGAAGTGAAAGCTGCTGTGCATGCTTCTGATTGTCAAGCTGAAACAAATGCTTTTGTGGTTGCCTGTGATTGTGGTCATAGTTCGTATGAGATGCCAAGCACAGATGAGCTTTCAGAGATAGACCCTTCTTTCGGCTTAAATCTAGCAGATTTTCTTCATTGTACTAAGGTCTCTGGTCATGCCTCTCAAAAGATGTATTCTGGAGCACATCACGCCGAGAAGAAGAAAAAGAATAGATGTCGATTTAGGGCATAGTTGATGGCTATTTGCTTGCTTGTATGTTTACATTTCAGAGGAATTTGTCTCCTTTGGTTTGTTTTGGTTTTGCTTGTCACCTTTTTAGGTAAAGAAACAGACCATTCTTTATTGCCCCCCCCCCCCCCCAAAAAAAAAAAAAAAAAACCCACAAGGGGCATAGATGATCATTCTTTAGGCTTACCAATCAAGAAATAAATAAAAGAAGTACCCAACAATAGCCTTACCAATAGCGACCTTTAGGCTTAGATGATCATTCTTTGTCACAAGGGGCATAGATGCAGCATTGATAATTGAATGGTATCATGCTATACTTTTTGAGCAGCATTATCTCACATTCTGATAAAAATGTCTCCACATAATTTATCCATTTTTATTTTGCAAAGTTGAGGTTCCATTTGACATGTATGCTATCAAATGTCTTTTCTGTGGAATGTATCTGCCTTTTAACATTCTATATGTAACTATTTGTTTTCTATAGCTCCAACATTTCGAGGCATTTACCTCAGGGAAGCTAGTGCTTGCTGTCAATCTACTGAGGTGAGACAGTAAACTATTCTCTCAATTTCAATTAATTTACATAAATCAATTTGTTTTGTTTAGACATGTTCTTGTCAATTCTAGGAACTGATTTTAAGCACATATGTATATCCCTGCAGCTTCTTTCTTTTTCAAGTCTTGTCTCCTAGCATTTGGATCATAAATTTCTTAGTCATTTTTTTTGCATACGATAAAAATGTTGGATGACTTTAAACTCTTTTCTCAAGTAATGGAAAAAGCTAATTTGGTTTTAAATGATCATCATTTCTAGATGTAAATGCTTTTCTCTCGGAAGTTAGAAGTCATTGCATATAACATGATGCACCAAGATGGAAATGCTTTTCTCTTAGATGTCAGTAGTCACTACATATAACGCAATGCACCAAGAATATTATTTGCAATAGGCTCTATTCATTATCTAGTGTCACAAATTTTGAAGAGAAGTAAAATGGTGTTTTTCATTGATTAATAATATTACAAGAAACATCTACACTTATATATATATATACAATGTATACCTAGTAGGTACTAATAGTTGGTGTACCAATCTTTGCTTAACACACCATAATTATCCTATCTAAAAGATAAGAGAGAAAAATAGACACTATTGACAAAAAATTATAGCTCAATACTCCCACTGAGTAATAGATGTTTATCATTCCTAGCTTGAAATAATCTCATTAAAACTTGCACTATTTTATCCCTTTGTTAGAACATCTGCAAGTTACCTTCATGAGGGAATATATGCATACAAAGTAAATCTTCCTCTAACTTTTCTTTGATGAAATGTATGTCGATCTCAATATATTTCATCCTATTATGCTGTGTAGGATTATGAGCAATGTTGATTGCTGATTTATATCAATAAAAGCTTCATAGGTCTCTCCCATTTCATTCTTAAGTCATCTAAAATTATTCTTAGTCAAAGCAACTCGGAAGTCCCTTGGGCAATTGCCCTAAATTATGATTCTGCAGTTGATTATGCTACAATATTTTACTTCTTGCTTCCTGACATTACAAGATTTCCTACAAAAAAATGTACACTAGCTTGAAATTGACTTTTTATCAACCATTGATCCTGCATAATCTGCATCGATGTAGGCTTCTAGTGCGAGATCATCACCCTTTTTGAACAAAATTCTCTTTTCCGGGCTTCCTTTGAGATAGTGCATAACCCTATAAACTACTTATGGGTGGGAATTTTTTAGATTATGGATGAATTGAGATATCACACTCATAGAGTATGCTATGTTAGGTTGAGTATGTGCAAGGTATGTGAGTTTTCTGACTAATCTTTGAGTATGTCGGGTTGTGTATATGTAAGGTAGTTTATCGGCTAATCTTTAGGACATCTTTATATCAACTGCTGGTTTCTCTTTAGCTTCTCCAAACTTCTGATTAGGATCCATTGGAGTAGAGACCAATTTACACCCTGTTATTCCAATTTCCTTCAAGAGATGAAGTACATATTTTTGTTGTGATATGAAGATCCTTTAGTTGAGTGGGCCACCACAATACCAAGAAAATACTTCAATTTCCCAAGCTATTTTAATTTGAATTCTTTGATTAGTTGTTGTTTCAACTCCTCCTCCTCCTCATCATTTCCTATAATGTAATGTCATAACGCATACTAAGAGTGCAGTTATTCCCTTGAGGCCGATTGCTTAATGAACAAAGAATGGTCATGTTGGCTTTGATTGTAACCTAAAGCCTTCATGACCTTAGTGATTCTAACAAACCAAGCTCTATGGGATTATTTGAGTCTATATGGAGACTTTTTTTTAGCCGAAAAACTTTATTTTGCTAACTTTTCTTCTTTAAAACCTTGTGGATTGTATGTGTAAATTTCTTATTCTAAGTTTCTGTGGAGTAAAGCGGCTTTTACATCATACTGCATAAGTAGCTAATCAAAGTGAGTTGCTAAGGATAATAGGATTTTTATAGCGTTCATTATTGCTGCTGAAGCAAAAGTTTCCTAATAGTCAATACCATAGGTTTGAGTATACCTTTTTGAAACTAACCTTAATTTGTGTGTCTTAAGTGCCTCATCTAACTTATATTTTAGAGTGTATAGCCACTTACAGCCTACTATCTTCTTTCCTCTTGATTTATCGATAATTTCCCTTGTCTTATTTTCTCAAATGCATCAATTTCCTCTCTCAAGGCGTTTCTCCACTCTTTTTGATGATGCCTCATGGAAATGGTATTTGGGCTTACAATGAATATATTCTAGGTTGGTGACAAGTGCTTGAGTAACAAATTGTTGTGGGTAAAGTGTTTTCTTGGTGCATTCTTTAGAGCCTTTTCACATAGCAATAGGGAGATCATTGTTGTCTATAGGTGTTTCAATTGTCTCTGACTGTAAGGAGGGATCTGTTTTTACCATGGTCTCATTTTCAAAGCTGAAGTTTGAATCTTGAATCTGTTTTAGGTTTAGAACAACTGCTCTTCTCGAATATACTTGTAAAAGTCTTGGAAAACCATGAGTTGAACTTATGGACTTTGGAGAAGATATAGCTTATGAAGAAAGGCGATCTTTGACTGACTCTTGTGTAGGGCTCTTTGAAGTAGTCATTGAACTTAAGTTGGATGAGAATTTAGGTGCAGGTCTAAGCAAGTCAAGAGGGTTAATGGCTTAGAAGTCTTATCTTTTTCGTTATCTTTCTTCGCCTAGAGATGGGACTTTGTGAAGTATGGCTTGTTTAACTTGAAATTGGTGCTGAACCATGAAATGAACATTTGGAATGATAGTGCTAACGTCTAACTTTTGAAACAAACCATCGAACCCTTGAAATGTTTGGTATACTTGAAGGACTCCAAATATCATTATAGACCAAATGAAAGGGGAAAAGATACACGAGTATGTTTTACTAAATTACAAACTCCACAATGAAACTCGGTGAAATCTAATCCTTGTAACAGTTTGGGAAATATGACTTTCAAAACTCAAAATGATAGGTGACCTAGATGTAAATAGCGAAGCAAAATAACATCTTTATTAGAAGTATGAGAAATGACATAGATACATTACTTATGGTATTCCGAGACAATTAAAGGTAATCCAGCTGCCTGTTCTTTTCCTTTGCAAGTCCAATTATCACCATGTGTTCTTATTATGTCGAAGCTATTATTATAATAAAGGACTATTAATATGCTGCGTCAAATACATGTCTATCATGCATACTTTCTTTGAAGGCATCTCTAACAATGAATAACTCTAGTATTATCCGGTCTTAGTTCAATCATGAAGTTTTTTGATGGGAGTAATGAGTTGTTCATTTTTGTTTTGACATATTGCGTATCATTCTTGTGCATATGGAAGAGGACAGCGAGGCTTTGACAACTGCCTCTTTTGGTGAAGTAAATGATTTTTAATATGATGGTTGCAGAGTAGTTACCATCTGAGAAGTTGATGTGAACAGCGTAATGCAGCTATTGGCATCTTGCTCATTCACAAGTGAGCAACATCGAATATTCTTAGCAGAATTTACAAATAAGCCTACTTAATAAGGTGATCTTAGCAAGCTTGATGCAGTTACAATACCATAGATTCAGGCAAAACATAACAGTGATTTAAAGATGGACCTGTTGAAAGATAGTAGTTTTGGATTCTAAAAACCAAGATAAAATTATTTGTGGGTTTATTCTTATTCAGAGAATATTAATTTCATGGCTTCAAATTAAACAATAGGACTACATTTTAGCAATCTAATAACCATGGTTTTAGGCCTTATATAATGTAAAAAGTTAATTTGATGTGTAGGAGGTTAAAATCCCTCAGATATAAGGAAACAATATTGTAAATAAATTATGTAGTAGAATTGCTACTCTTACATCTTTCTTGGATAAGATAAAAAGGATTTTCTCTGTTTTTCTTTTTAACCTTGTGGTCAATGGGTAGAATTTCCTTATTCAAGAATGATCATCAAATTGACACATTGATTTTCAAGTTCAGTGAGTAATGTGTAATATCCCATGAGTAGAGCATGATGGAATGCTTAAACATTGAGAGACCTTTTGGTATTAATAGTCTAGAGTTTGTCAAAATTTCAAAAAGCGGATAATACCTCAGTTTGTGGGAATCTAATCATTACAAATAAGCGTTAGCCCAACCTACTAGAGCTGGGTAAGAAAGTATTCTTCTGACCATGTGTCTTCACCATGTCAAAGATCTTGGTCAGCTTAGGATAAGTCCCATCACTAGACAGCAACCAAATGTTAGCTCTTTGCATCTTTAATGTTTCTTTTACTTGGATCACTTAGTGTTTTATGGCGATTTGATCAATCTATGTATCTTTTTGTTTGTAGATAATTGGTTCGATTTTATAGGTTTTCACTGTGCTCCTTGTTGTATAATACCTGTTCTTCCCCCCTCACCCAAAAAAAAAGAAGTTAATAGCTTAGCTAGCAAGTAACTAATGGCTCTTTTCATCCACTTGGCTAAAAAATTTCTAACTTGTATTGACTTGGTATTTACTAATTCATACTTATAAATCACTATTACTTCTCTCTTACAATCCATGGGAAAATTTAATCAATTGGCATATCACGTTATTCATCTGTTGTGTATTCTTATCGAACATGCAACCTATCAATTTAAAAATTTGAGCTTGTAAATGTACAGCAATTTGGGAATTTGAACTTAGGAACTCTTGCTTCTATATAATATCTAATTCCAATTGATTTAATGATTTAATATTTTTATATTCAATCATTTGTTTGATGTTATAATGATACAAAAAACTTAGTTTTGCCCTCTCTTTAGGGCTTTTTGCTTTTGAATGTTCTTTATCATCTTAATATTTGATGAAAACAAATTCCTTTCCTCAGTGGACCGTGCAAGTGGAGCCAAAATTTCATGAAGATGCAAATAATTTAGAAGAATTGGTGCCCTTTGAGGAGTGTATTGAACTACGATCCACTGACAAGACAATTGTGAGGCCCCCGGAGTATCTTCTTCTTACACATAATGGACGTACTTTTAAGTAAGTGTGGGGTTACTTCTCAAATTTTTTTGATAAGCTGTAAATTTTCTTCTTCATTTTCAATATAGTCTTTATTCAGTAAATTGATTGGGGATGACCCTTTCTTAGTCTCCATTCAAAAAATTTAGTGTAGGAATGAATTTTTAAATGGAAATTGTCTTGACCAACCATGCTTGGTTCAATCTGCTACCTTTCCCAATTCTTCCTCCTGGATACATACTTGTTCTAACTTTTCATCCTTTCTTCCAGCATAGTAGTTGATTCTACTAGCCTGAGCAGTGGTCTTCATTATTATGAAGTATATGGCATTGATTGCAAATCTCCATGGCGTGGCCTGCTCTTTACAATCCCAGTTACCATAACAAAGCCCGCACCAGTGGGGAACCGCCCCCCTTTAGTTTCTTTCTCAAAAATGTCATTTGAGCCAGGTACTGCTTGATGTTCAGGAAGAATTAAAAAGCGAATAAGATAAAATAAAGAAAACCCTTACATACATTTATTTTTCTGTCAGTGCATTCTCTCCTAACTCCCTGACTTTTTTCTTCCTGAGTTTGACACTTGCATGGTAGTTTGGTCAGTCCATGAAGCTAGACGTTTCAATGTGGATCATAGTATATTCTGACAAGAATATATGCTTTTTGTAATCATTGCATAGTTCGGTAATATTTTCCTACTATGTATATTGTGTTAACCAGTGGTTCGTGACTGAGTTTGGTTTACTGTTTATTTACCTGAATTTCATTAGAATCTTGTCATTACATAATGGATATTGAAAGTTCATGCTTCAAAGTTTATCTGGAATCGAGAATCTGAAATGATAGTCAGATTCACTCAACAATGCTGTGTATGTAATTAGGATTTTTGTGAAAAATCTGAGCTTAGGATATTAGCTGGATCTGAAATAGTATCACCTTTGTGCATTTGGATAGTTGTTTATCAGTTTTCAATGAGATATGTATACTCTTAATTTGATTGTCACTTAGAGTAATTGGTGTTATCATATTTCTAGACTCCAAAGAAGGAAACTGGTCCTTCACTGTCTTGGTTTTTGCCTTCGACAGGTCACATAGAGCGCTGGTATGTTGAGGTACCACATGGTGCAACTTGGGTTGAGGCAACCATGCGAACATTGGAGTTTGATACAACAAGGAGGTTTTTTGTTGACACTCTTCAGGTAAATACATGTTAAGGAATTAATAAGTTGGTTGTGAACAGCTTTAGAATGCTGTTGTTATGATGCAGATATGTCCCTTGAGGAGGCCTATCAAATGGGAAGAAGTGGTGACCTTTTCGTCTCCATCTGCCAAAAGCTTTCACTTCCCTGTAGTGGGTGGACAGACAATGGAATTAGCAATAGCACAGTTTTGGTCAAGTGGAATTGGTAGTAAAGAAACTGCTGTTGTGGATTTTGAGGTATAAGTTTAGAAGGTTCTTTCTGTTTTTCACGTCCTTTCTGACATCACATTTGGCCTTTGAAAACATCTGTTGTTTGGAGCATTTATTGATGTCTCTCTTATATTATATCTCTATGCCGTAGTCTCTTTACATGTGTATTCTGAAAAATCTAGAGATAGGGAGGGTGGGGCTTGTTTTTATTCAACAATGACTTTGTTAATAGAGTAGACAATCCATAAAGATCTCTGACTGAGGTGAATATTTTTATGTTGTCCTTTTGCCATTTGATCTGGAGACCAATTGGGGTATTTCTTACATCTAGCTATTCTTTTCTTAGATTATGTTTCATGGCATTGACATTGATAAAAAAGAAGCAATACTTGATGGTAGTGATGCACCGATCAGAATATCTGCTGAAGCTCGTCTGGCCTCTGAAAATTTTGCCCCTGTTGCTACCCTTAATAAGGTGAAGTACCTTTTCTTTTATAATCAGCTTAGTTTTATGGTTTACTAAGAACTTAATCCTTATCCTTTTCAGATCCGAGTTCCATATCGTCCTGTAGAGACAAAACTGAGTACTCTTGCATCAACTCGAGACAAATTGCCCTCAGGCAAACAAATACTAGCGCTGATTTTAACGTGGGTTGAATGATTTTTAGTTTGCAGTTTCAGCTTTACTGCATTATTGAATTCCAATCCCAACTGAAATCTTCAATATGCAGTTACAAGTTCAAGTTGGAGGAGGGAGCAGAAGTAAAACCTTTCATTCCACTTTTCAATGACCGCATATATGACACCAAATTTGAGTCGCAATTCTATATGATATCCGACACAAACAAGGTGAGCTTTTTTCCATTTGATTATTATATTTCTCTCATTCATTCTCTCAACTGCCAGCTTCTTGGGTGATGATTGTGGACAGTGCAATGGGCTGAACTCAACATTGTTTTGGGGACAGACTTGCGAGGAGATTTTGTCGAGGACAACTTAGATTTGTCTGAGTAAAGCTGCATTTTATATTTTAAATTTTATACTAAACAACCTAAAGATTTCAGTTAGTGATATCCTCTCAACTTAAGGAGCTTTTGAGTCTCTTTACACTAATGCAATTTCAATTGGAAAACCTCAGTGTGTAGTGAAAAATTTTGTTCCTATATGATGTACAATTGGATAGTGGTTATAGCATTTTTTTTTTTTTAGTGAAACCATGAGATATGCATTGTATTTTGAATCAATGTTTTGATTCATTATGGGTAGACCGAAAAATGCAGTTGCTGCATGGTCATTTCTGTTTCCTGTTTTCATCACTTCTTTTGGACGTAACCCGATCCTTTTTATTCCTTGTAGCGTGTCTTTGCCATGGGAGATGCATACCCCAAATCTGTGAAACTTTCAAAGGGTGAATATATTGTGCAGCTTTATTTAAGGTGTGGCCATCTTTAATTAAAAAAGAACCAATTTCATGTAATCTGGAGTGTTTGAAAATTTTGTTTCTGCTTCTTCTGTTCTTTCATTTTACGGTGCCCTGTTTCAGGCATGACAATGTGCAGTGTTTAGAGAAGTTAAGGCAATTGGTTTTATTCATTGAAAGAACTCTAGATAAAAAGGTAATTTTCTCTTTCCTCCATGAAATTTATGACTGCTCAATCCTATTAAACTTGATGGCTGTGTGAATTGTCTGATGCCATTGTTCTCGAGCAAGTATTTTGCATTTCTAAGATTTTTAGGTGATACATACCGAGGAATGTTGACATTAGAAGTCCTACTTTGATTCCATCTCTTTGACTTTGGCCCGCTTTAATTGCTTCAAAATTTTGCATTCAATTTTTTGGCACCGCCCATGTAAAAATATCATGGGAAAAAATTCTAGTGAATCACTTCTTGAATATTGTATAAGCTTTATCAGAACTTAAGCAAATGCTGAGAATTGAAAGTAACAAAGAACCTGCACTCCTCTTCTTCTCTTAAGTTTCTTCGTGCAACATTCCTTGACTACTTATTATAAGCGTCCTCAAGGTCAATGAAACTATCAATCTAATATATAGTTCAGTAGTTATTCCCACTGTCTTTCAGTTTTCATTTTACGGAACCTTCAGAAGTTCTTGGCAGAGGCATCATGCTTGTGGGTTTGTGCATAAAATAAGAGACCCATAAGCTGCATATCTTGAATGAGAATTGTCTCGTAATATAAGAAAATGCTACAGGGGTGAAAAGGATCAGAATATACCTGGCAACAACATATCACAAAGGGGAAGGTTTTATATGAATAGCTAAGGGGTTACTGTACCTTTTTTGTATCATTTTCTAGGATGGCAAGTGTGAATGTTGGCTGAAAATCTTTCATTATTGGCTTGTGTTATACAAGACAGGAGTACACGTACTCAACTTTTGGAAATTTATCTTTGTGTGAGATCATTATGTAAAAATCAAGAGTGCATCTGAAGCAGCATACATGTATCTCTATAGAGAGAGAGAGAGAGAGAAAGAGACACTATATCTTTAGGTTGGATGAACTGCATTTGTGATGTATGTCAGTATATCCTTGATTTTGTTCTTAGGCTTATGCAGTATTAAGGTCCCAACTGCTCCAAAGATTCTTTCAAAATTCCAATCGTACTTGTGAGAGGAATCAGTTGCTGCATTTTAGCATCAAGTAGACTCCATGTATGGAAAAAGGTGGAAATGAAAGAAAAAGTAGTTTCCACTATTATTGAATTAATAAGAAGAAAAGGAAGGGAAGATTTTCCTTTTCGTTGTTTTGTGTCGAGTAGACTGCATGCATGGAAAAAGTTCTGTTGTTTGTTCTCTTGTCTCCACATTTGGGGAGAGAGTGATTGAGCATAAAAGCGGAGATGTTCCACTAGTTTCTCTCTATTTCCACTTTCAATTTTAACAATGGAATATATCTTTTAGACCAATTTCCTTCCACTTCTGTCTTTTTGGTCAATTACTCTAGTTGCTAAATGCAATGTATGTGTTTAAGTGACAGGTAAAGGAATATTGAAAATAAAAATAGTTTTAGGTTCAAAATGATTGAAATTTGAGGGGATGTTTTAGAAATATTGGATTTTTTGCATAAGAGTGCTACTCTGTCTTTTAGAATATGGGGGTTCTAATAAGCATATAAATTTTGTTCTTTGAGCATGCTTTTGCTTCTAGTTTGCAGGTTCAGCATGTTAAAATTCTGTGCATGGCAGGTACCCTTGGGTCCTTCCGTGAAACTTCACTTTAGAGGGTTTGTTGTTTTCTTCTATAAGTATTTATAAGGAATCACCTCTAATACTGGGCTAGATACCTTGGTTATCCTGGTCATATATGTGGCTTTTTATGGTGCATTTTAGGTCTGCTGATTGGGACTTTTGTGCTTCTTGATTTTAGCTGCATCACTTGCTGTATTTTACCTCTATGCACTCATCATTATGGCTGCTAAAAATAAAATAGGGAATGGGCTAGCATTCTTGTGGGCTAGCAAACAGCCTTTGGAGTGATATCCTTGACTTTGGTCTCCTAATATTGTAATGTCTTCTATAGCAGCTTGTTTATTGTGGAGCATTATTGTAGCTTTCAGCTACAGTTGTGTTGGTTCTTCATGTGGTGATGTTATTACATGCTACTCTTTTGGAGAATATTTTTTAGGTTGCTAGCTACATGAAATGACCATCAAGAGTTTACTTGGTTTCTTTGCATACAGGATGTCATCCACTTGAGCTTCTTCTCTCAACCAGATGGTCCTGTGATGGGAAATGGTGCTTATAAGCCCACGGTTTTGATTCCTGGGTAAAATTCGCCAACAATGGTCTACTGAAATTGCTTCCTTCTAAGCATGATTATTTAACTAAGAGCTTCTTATATAGGGAAATGCAAGCCATATATTTGAGCCCACCAACAAAAGATAAGATCCCTAAGGTATTGCACTGATTGATATATTTTTCTTTTGAATTAATCAAGGATGTTAATCTCATGAAATTTCTGCAGTACTCTCCACAAGGATCTGTCTTGGTTGGAGCTGTCTCCTATGGAAAGCTGTCATCTGCTGGTGAAAATAAGAAAAATCCACAAAAGAATCCTGCATCATACCAGCTCTATTATCTAGTTCCACCAAACAAGGTTTTTCAACATTCAAAATTTTTATTTATTTGTCAGACAAAAGACATAAAATCACAATGGAACTAATAATTTAAGCTTTTAAATCATAATGTTGTGGATCTAAATAAATCCTCTATTAGAGTAGGAGGTCATGGATTTGAAATCTTGCACCATCATTGAGCATCCAATGTGATCGATTGTTTTACTTGATGTTTTTAATCAAAGTTCTAGTTACAAGTAAAGGGAGTGTCAAGTAATAAATATAAAATAAAACTAAATCTGTCGACTTAAACCTTTTGATTGGATGATATAAATTTGATCAGTTTCATTTGACGTATCTACTTTTAATGGTTTCCTTAATTGTTAAAAAGGTTGAAGAAGAAAAGGGAAAGGCCTCATCATCAAATTGTACTGCATCTGTATATGAGCGCTTGGAAGAAGAGGTAATAAGTATCCATTTCTTCTTGCCAGTGTGTGAGAGTATGAAGATTCAAGTCTTTGCTATGACTGCATTGGACTTTATGCTGCTTCTTTCCTCTTACTTAGGTCTGTAATGCAAAGGTGAAGTTTTTGGGAACCGTAAAGCAAGGCACTGAGGAAGAACGCTCTGACTGGAAGAAGCTGGCCTCTCAGCTTAAGGTGAAATTTATTTGCTTTCCAGCCAAGTGAAATCTCTCTCTCTCTCTCTTTGCCCCCCTGCATGATTCAAACACTATTACTTTTCAGCAGTAAAGGCTGAATATTTAGAGCTGGATGCTAAAGACTGTTCTCATGATCCATACTTGATTTTGGCAAATGTTTTGAAGCACAAACCCAAATATGATTACATGGGATTATGTTAATTGATGAAAATATAAAACCAAAACAAAACTTGTAAGTTTAAATATTTGGATTAGATTGTTGTAAATGTAACTTTATCATTGTATTAAATGTGTTAGATAATTTTTTTTTTTTAAAAAAAAAAACACATACACACTCTTCATCTGCAAGCTTAACCTTGTAGATCACATGGTTGTGGCCTTAAATCTATCATGGCATAAAAGCAGGAGTTATTGATTTAAACCCATGCACCAACAATTAGCCCATCATTTAATTAATGAGTTCATTTGAATTTCAACCAAAGTCTGAGACCATAAGTGGGAGAGAATTTTAATTAATAAATATAAAATTACACCAGTTCTATTGCTTAAGTTACCTTAATTGGTTACAGACCTATGTTTATCGCAATATCAATGCAAACTCCACCTGTTGCTTTGATATTTCTATGAAAAGTTAAATCCACAACCATCTAATTGAAAAATTAGAACTCATTGGCCAAGTTATAAATTTATCAGCTAATTTTTATCTTTCATATGCATTCAAATTAACGCTCTTCTTTTATAAGAAATTTTGAGATGTGAAATTGTGAGATATATTATAAGGGATAAAGTTTCTTTGTGCCAAAATGGTGTCCCCATTGATGTGTTCTCTAATAACATGCAGCCATGGATGAGTGAAAAAACAAAAAGTGGATTACACGTTAAAGATTCTTCATATGTGATATAATATGATTAGAAGGAATACAATGGAGACATCATTTAAGGTTGGGGAAACTTGATCCTGTTTTATATTCCATTTTGTTTTTTGATTGTGGTGTATCAAGCATAACAAGATTTTAGAGACCTTCATAGAAAAATGTGGGACGATAGTTTCAGATCAATATGTCTTAATTTATGGAGTCTCAAATTTACACTCGATATACAGGCAAAAACTCTTCCTTCTCTTCTCTTTAATGTCTTGTGCTAAAAAAATTCCGTGATATGCCTAAATTTCAAAGATAAAAGTAAGAACTTGTCACATATTAACAAGTCTATGTCCTGCCTTTGGACTTTCTAGTGCACAACCAGTTGGGTCATTAAGCAAGAGTTTACCATATAATTCTTTATTTATGCCTTTTCCCATTTCTGTTTAAGTTTTGCTATGTTCCTTTTTATTTTTCATCTTTGGTGAGAGAAAAATGTACTGCATTTTGACATACATGCAACAAATTCTGATCATGCACATGGGAAATCTGGCATATAAACATACGGTTTTCACTTCTCGGTATCAACTTTAGGTTTACATATGCCTAGGATTTTTAGTTAGTATGCTCAATATGTCCTGGTTGAACTTGTGTAGTCTCATCCATCCAATCCAAGTTAGGTGTGCATTTGTTTCATAAAAGACAATTTTCTAAACTTTCCTTGGTGTTTGTTGCAATCTAGTATTTGTACTGGATGATATCATCTAAAGTGGCTTTGCTACTAACCGGTAATGCTTATATACAAAAGATGATAGGAGGTAACAGCTAGAGACCGGTACTGGCAATTGATGGAAGTGACTGGTAATTTAGAAGTATGGTTTCCATTATTCTGATAATGGAAATCATCTGTCACATTTTCATAGAATGTTTTCAACTTTAGCTACCTACCACCATTTGCTGTCAGTTAACCTTCCATGATCATGGCCTGTCATGATAAGCTAATGCCACCGCTTTGGCCACTAGAGTAGTATTTGACTAATAGGTACCTAACTTATGAGAAATTAAAATAGTTTGAAAGATGTCAACAAAACAAAAGTATTCATCATATTCTTTTCATCTTGGATGTAGATTCCAAGTAGCTGCTTCAGTTTGTACCCTCTGTCACAAAAATATCATTTAAGCTGGCAACCACACCCAACACCCCACCCCCACCCAAAAAAACAAAAAGAAAGAAAGAAAAAGAAAAAGTCATTTACAATATGTCGGGTTCTTTGCTTATGCTTATCCTAACAAGCCTATCATATACTGTTCTGTGGTTTAAAATCCATTTTAAAAGTTCTCATATCACAATCTCATTTTGTTAATTCACTAACATTTTTGTTGATTATTTGCTGTAGTTGGAGTATCCTAACCATACGCCATTGCTTGCCAAGATCTTAGAGTGTTTGATCTCTCAAAGTAATGTTGAGGACAAAGCTGCCCATAGAAAAGAGGTAAATTATCTACTTGTTCTATGCCCAAGAAATGATTGTCAGTTTGCTATATCTCTCTCTGTAAACTGGTTTGCTTGTGTTTGTTTTAACTTTTACATATGCAACAATAAATCAAGAATAGCTGGCCAAAACAAAAAGAAAATCAAGAATAGTTCTTTTTCTTTTCCCCCTTTTTTCTTCGTACTATGGGATTAGAAAATCCTTTGGTGCATTTATTTCTCTTATTACAGATCATAGATGCAGCCAATGGTGTTATTGATAGCATTGACACAGATGACCTCACAAAATTCTTTGCATTCAAAGTTGACCCTGAGGATGAAGAGGCAGAGGTTTGTCATGTCATTGCTGTTTCTTCCCAGAGTCTTCGACATTTATTATTATCTTGTCCATCTTATCTTTGCTTTTTCTATGGCAGAAAACAAAGAGAAAGATGGAGACCACTCGGGATCAACTAGCAGAGGCTCTATACCAGAAAGGGCTGGCACTATTACAAGTTGATGTGAGTATGGTTAATCTTATAATGATTGTAAGGGAAGCTTTTGCTTAATCATAGTTTTACTTTGCTGCTTGTGTCATGAAGTGTTTCTTATGAGCGTTCCAATTCAGCACTTAGCGATTCCAAAGGCTATTCAGGGGTGCTAAGCTTATAATACTCAAGCTCTAGAAAGAGAGTTGAGAGAGAGATGTTTTGGGAGAATGTTATTTCAATATATGAATGGATGATTTAGAATTCCTGAGAGGTCCCCTTTGTATACAAGTGGCCTTCTCAAATAAATGGCTGAGATTATTCAAATCTAACGGCTATAAAACAATTGCAACTGTCATTAACATAAACACGTCCATCTACTATATCCACCAAAATACATTGAATCTAGACATCTAGTCTTCACAGTGGACCTCAGTCTTGGACCACAGGTGACTGTGTCATTTCAGTTGGGATCCTGGTGGGCTGCACATTAGGACACTAAATAATTTTTCTGTATCGTTACCCTTCTTCTCCACCTCTCTATAGCAGAAACTCTTAAACATGAAGCCTTTGAAGAAATTGTCCATTCCTTGTATGGATTGTATTCCTTTGAAGGCTTTGGCATGTGCACGTCCATTCTGGGGACTGGCTGAATGGTTGCTTCATTAGCCATTGCTATAATTGGGTGTAGAGATCCTTAATTTCCTACTCTTAAACATGAAGCATCCATCATTCATTCGTATGTCTATTGTCCTGGTTTCCAAAGCAACCATCTTAGCTTTTAGGTCATCTAACTTTCCCCTCAATAATGTTCTCCTACTTTCCTGAGCTTTCTATGGTGCGGTTCAAAGCCTCTTGCATTACCCGGTTGAGTTTCTCCTCTATTTCCTTAATGTGAGTCATAGGCTCATTAAGTCTGGCAGTTATTGAAGGCTCGAAAAGAAAGCTGGGTAGGTCTTCTTCCTTGAGAAAGGAGTTGTTTGCTTCGAGGCTATACTATTTCTCTGCTCCTATGTAACTTGAAGAAAACAAACTACATTTTGTCAAAGGCTAGTCTCAACTATCAAGAGCCATCAACAAATCTCTTGATCGAGCTCTCTACTTAATAATGGAATAAAACTAGTAGAAGTATATGAATTTTTATATTTTTTCATTTGAGTATTTGAACTTTATTTTTTTTTTTCATTTTACCTTAACTCCTTGAATGAGATAAACTAGTATAAATGCCTCAACTTTCATAAAATGAGATAATAATAGTATAAATACCATAATTTTCATTTTCATTTTATTTCAGTGCTTAAACTTTATTTTTTTTATAATTATTTTTTTGTATTTCTACTTTTTAAAGTGAGACAAAGAAGCAATTTCTCTATAATAAACTTTATAAAGATATTATAAAAAATGGATGATATAACAACAAATAGCAACAATATATTGAAAAAGTTAAATAAAAAAAAAAAGTAGGCGATTTATCCAAAAAAAAAAAAAAAAAAGTAGGCAAGGGTCTTGGAATTTTATTTGCATGTGCATTTTACAGATGATATTTGACTTTTGCAATTCTTATCACCAAATAAACATGACATTTACTTATTGTTATTGTTGTTGTTATTATTATTATCAATTTTAATATTGAAAAAGATAATGATAATAACAGTATTAGAACCCATTTTTAATCCAATTTCAAATTCTTTTTCTTTGTTATTTATTAATATAAAGCTTGAAAAGGTTGGATAGCCTACAAATGCCTTAAAAATTTAAGACCTAAGCCTATTTTTTTGTTATTTAATTTTTTCTTCCAATTTATTGTTGATATTTATTATTATTTTGTTGATTTATTTTTACGAAAATGAATGAAATTAAAGTTTGAGTATTAAAATGGAAAAAGAGTGGGGGTTCATGCACTTGTACTATTAATATTCCATGTTATGATAATGGCCGTTATAATAAAAATACTAATTTTTCTTGTCAAGGTAAAAATTTAGAATGAAAAAATGTAAATGTTTGGGGACTTTTGCTAGTGCTGGAAACTTGACACATGATGTGCTAAACTGGACATGATGTAGTATGATTATAAACAAGCTTGTGTTAAAGAGGACTTATTATAAATGTATCTGTGTTCAGGTTCAGAACATAACTCTATTTATGATTAGAATAACACTTTCAACTTTTGACTTCTTTCTATACTTTGGCTTTTATCATTATCAAATTAAGACATTATAACAAGCAATTTCAAGTGCACTTTTGCGGATAAACTTGTGTATGAGAGTTGTATTATTTAACCCCGAATTTCATTAGTAAAACCAATCAATATAGTTAGCAAAGATGGGATTGGATGTATGAATCAGTTCTAGTTGAAGCAAGTCGTAATATGTTGTGTATTAACTTGATAGAACAATCATATCTCAAATTTTCATTCAAGTTATTCACATAACACTTAAAATCTGAATCAATAATTAAATACTTAGGTTATTATGTTTTCATAAGACTTGTAAACCTTGAATGGAAAGATGTTTTAATAAGCATTTTTATGATTTTTAATATAGTTTTCGTTATATGTATTTAGCAGATTGAAAACAGTATGAAAATTGCTTTAATAGTTGGTACACTGTGGTGCTCTAATTCTAGCATGTTGCTCGTCCAAGATGAAATTTTTAATGATGGTTATATCTATCAAGTTTCACAATAGTAACTTGTATTATAAGGAATATGGAGATGGATTGGATCAATCGGTGCTTGGATTCTTTTTTCTTTTGTTATCTAACATGTTTTTTTTAGATAAAGACTTCATAATTGGGATATATTTATTTTAAAATTTTTTCGATAAATGTTTCAACTTAGATAAGGGATATGCTAACAAAATGAGCCGGTTTATAAGTTTAGGTTTTTAAATACGATTAGTAAGCAAGTTAAGTTAATGGTTGGAGTGTTTAAAGAATGAACCCATTTAGATCAAGATACGAAACATGACAAGTTCACACGAATTGTCAAAACATTTCTTTTGCTACCATTAAGGGTTGAAGTATTTTAAGCATGAACACATTTAGATTGAGACACGAAACATGACAAGTCACATGAATTGCCAACCTTCCTTTTGCTACCTTTATCCCCCTCAAAAGTGGGATACTCATGGTTGATCTTCTCTCTAATAACTTGGATCGATTTACACACCAAAGGACATATCTTTACTTCTACTCCTTTATACTTTGCTCTGATTTCATTTATCATGGAAGAAGCGCTTCGGTATGGCACTTGGACGCTTTGAAGGGTATTTGAGGGAGTTAAGTATGCTTATCTCACAACACTTGAGTTTTAGAGAGAGTCTAGAGAGAGATGCTCTAAGAAAATTTTTTTATATGTATGGATAAAAGATTTGCAATTTTGATGAAGCCCTCCATATATAGAAGAGGTACACTTTATGAATGGTTGAGATTTTTTTGATCCACCTACTCCAAAGCAATTACACTCCTCACTACATAAAGTACATCCATCTACTTTGCCTACCAAAATACATCAAATCCTCCAGACATCTAAAAATAAATAAATAATCTTTGACCTTGGTCTTAGACCACAAGTGATTGGGCCATTTTGAAGGAGGCTGTAAATTGGGGCACTAGATAATTTGGCCATGGCACTTGCACACTGATATCAAATAGTAATTCCTTTATATTGGTCTCTTGGGCAATAGGTTTTTGGGCTTGTTATCTTGAATTAATCGAAATCAACTAGAACCCTTATCTCAGTGGCATGATTACTTGAGCAATTGTATCAATAGTTGCAATAGTCAAATCGAGCATAATAAGATATGAAGAATGCAAATCCAGCTATAATTTTCAATGCTTTTGGATGCACTTTGAACTCTACACTGATTGAATATCCCCTTCTTTTGACAATTTAATAGTTAACATTGGGATAGTTTGCCCATGCATGAGTCATTTTGAAATCAATTCCCTATTCTTGAGCTGATACACCTCCATTTTCAATTGATATAAAGCTCTCAGTAATGGAAAGACGAACGATTCATGTTGTAATTTCTGTTTGAAGTTCCAGTGGGCAAATATGGTTTGCTTTTATAATTGCCTCACACGTTATTTTTGCAGGGAGAAAAGTCCCTTGCTCCAATTGAAGACCTGAAAGATGATAGCTCTGATCGATCTGCTTTAGTCTCTGGTGATGCACCTGACACCTTTGAGGAAACTTTTAAGGAATTGAAAAAGTGGGTTGATGTTAAGTCTACTAAATATGGCACACTCTATGTTATGCGTGAGAAACGATTTGGAAGGCTGGGAACAGCACTGAAGGTACCTGTATTCCTAACATCAACTATAAGACAAGTATTTGAATTTTCCATTTGTCTGTTGCAATAAATGCTCTGTCATTTCATTTTATTTTGATTCATGGGTCACGTGTCCCTCATTTATCATATTTATATCTTTTTATTTCTCTGCATTTTATTGTTGTCTTGATCTCTTCCTAAGTAAATTACATGCTTAGGTTTGTTTTTCTTGGTGGTATTTTTGGGGATATGAATTCGATGTGTGGTGGCTGAAATTCCATTGAAATTCCTCTATACACTCCCCTCCTTTGAATTTTCTTCTTGGCTTCTGGTTCAAAATTATGTAGAGTGAACTAATCAGGCGAGAAGCAGTGCATACTTTGCGAAGCTCATATGATGTCTTATAATACACTCTTGTTCAAAGTATAGCTTGTCCTATCCTTGGTCTACTTTTTTCTTAGTTTCTTGGCATTTCAAGATGAAAGTTCTCGGTGGCCATTGTGGTCATAGTTTTTTTTGTGGCTAAGTGAATTTAATGTAACGTTTGGTTGTGCAATTTTTATGATATTGAATTAGATAAAAAATTGTTCTATATTTGGTTTATAACTTTACTTGGTAATTAGATAAAAATTTGGCTTGATGGATTGGATAAAAGACCTAGATTTTATCCTATCGTATAAAAATGAAATTAACTGAACAAAAATAACAAATATTTTGTATTCTTGAAAATATTCCTTAATATTATAATATTAAGTTAATTAATATTATTTTTATTAAATATTATAAAAAAATATTTATTTTATAATATAAAATATTAATTTTTAATATATATTTTGTAGTTAGTATTGTACAAACCAAATGTGGTACAATAAGTTTGTACTATTCAACTATGTTTATACTTGTTTTGTATAGTTTTTTTATTTTATTTAATCCTTATAATAAAATGCTATCTAAGTATCACAAAAATAGGTTTGTTGTGTTTAGCTTATTTAGCAGGTGGAATTCCATACTGGGTGTGTGTTTCTAACCATGATGTTTCCTAACCATGTTATATTCATCTCATGTCTTTCTTTTTCCACATGAGAGTACCTTCATCGCGTTACATATTTTTATCTCTTGCTGGCTTTTGTCACTTTATACTGTTTGCTTTTTGCTTACTCTTTGTTACAACAATGAACGTCGCAATGTGACCTCAATCAACCGCCAGGTATTGAATGACATGATTCAAGAGGATTCAGATCCACCGAAGAAGAAGCTCTATGAACTAAAACTGTCGATAATTGATGAGATTGGGTGGAGCCACTTGGGAAAATATGAGAGAGAATGGATGCGTGTCCGATTCCCATCAAATTTGCCTCTCTTTTGAGGATGTTCTCCGTTGAATTATCTGTTGTAATTGTAATGGTAGGATAACTTACTACTTCAGCACGTTTCCCAGTAAATCCTGAGGCTCATGTAATAACCTTATTCTCGATCTCCTCGTTCTAAGTCAATGCTCTTGAGGAGGAGGAACCACTTTGATGATAGATAATCGGCAATTGCTGCCCTGATTTGACACGGGCACGGGGTGGGTTGACCTGTGTCTTGACCATCGTTCTGTCTTAGCCTCCTATCGGACTGTGGGGATGGGTCATGACTTGTGTATGGATAAGCCGGAATGCCGGATACATGGGTCATGGGTCACTACTTGTACTAGGAAAAATTATATTTCCTTTTAACAAAACAAAGTTTTCAATCCTTAAGAATGTGAGACTAATTTTTAATATCTTCTTGTTCCAAGTTGCTAGTATCACAATGTAAATCGGGTGTGATTTTGTTTAGCTCTTTGTAAAAAGGGCAGTTCTTCTTTGTGGGATGTTCATGATTGATTTTCATGTGAATATAGGATTATGATCAGAACGGTTTTCCTTTTTTATCTCTTTTTTTTTCCCCCTTGATGATTTCATAGTTTGTTAGAGATTTGTACCTTTTCCAAATTGAGGGCTTGACATCCTCCATAAATGGAAGCCAAATTCAAGGAGAAACAAATCTATCCGAGCTTCAATCTTAATTTCCGACTAAATGATTTCCTCTTTAGGTGTGTTGCATTGTTCTAAATCGAGTTTATTGTGTGCATCCTAGTTCCGAGTGAAAAGATGCGAGAGCTGCAAGGGAGAAGTGGCTTTCTGATAAGAATGAAGGGAGCCCCAGACCAATCTATGAGAAGTACATAAGAAAATATACAATCAGATGCTCCTCTTGTAATTGTAGAGATTTCGATACTTGTGACTAACGGCGAGCTCTAGGCTTGTGTAAAGAGATATATCTATGTGTGTGTGTGTGAGTATATATATATATATTGTTTTTTGGAAATATAGTGAATTGCAGTGATTGAGCTAATATGGTTGATAGAGGTGATTGATGCAATGCACCTGGTGTCTTCTTATTCTAACTCGAAGAACTCACATGGATGTCTTCTTGTCCCACTGAACCCTTTTAAATCCGCCATTGCCACTATCCAGAACACCCACTAACCATAACAACCCCTAAAATACAAAGCTTCTCCAATTGCATACCCATATCCAGACTCACATTATCAACCACCGTCCTTGAACACTCAGGCCCCATGCCTCTGGCTTCAACTTCAAAGCTGTTCCAGCCTCTGCCACCCCTCAAATCACTCACTGCCCTCACCACAGACCCATCGAACTAACGATGACCACAACTCGTTCTTGACAACCCAAAGCGATGGCACCATGTTTGACATTCACTATTTTCAAACCGTCCATTCTTCTCTTCTTCATTGCATCACCCGGATTTTCAGAGAATCCTCTCATGCGAGCAGAAAAATAAAAGCATTATCACTCCTCCACTCAACTTCCTTTAATCCTAAATCAACCAACTAGCTACGATTTGAGGGTAAGAGCTTAGAGACAATTTTCTAAAATACAACCCACCTGAACCTATGCTATTATGCCTGTGAGGCTGTGACTTAAATTTACGTTCGTAAAATGTTTGAATAGACATCTTCATATAAAATATTCTTAGAATTAGTTATCAAGGGCCATAAAACAATATTTGTATCATTTTCCCAAAACTTTTACATCCATCAACCAGCTCCGCCACTTGGAAATTAAGCAGAGAGCTGCATTGCAGAGTTCTTTTGACGCGACAGGCTTAGAATTTACGAAATGAAGATAAGTTAAGCATATATCTCATAGATCCTATATAATTTTCTTCTATAACCTATGCACGGAAACATATGATGAGACCAAACTATTAACTATATCAGATGACCAAAAAAAAAAAAAAACTTTTCTATCCATTACTGCTTCTGGTCTGGTTCTCCCAGTACTTGTCCTCCCACATCTCCACTTGCCTTATCAAGTCCTCCTTTCTTTTGCGGACATCATGTAGAGATGCCGGGTCATAGGGAGGAGGCATTTTACATGGAGGTTTATTCGACGGTTCCTTCACCATGGAATCCAACATAAACTTCTTCTCCAACCCTGTTGCATTACACACCATGCTCTCCACGCAAAGTTCTCTCGCACCGGGGGGCACGGTAGGTTTATAGGTCAAGAGCTTAGCATATTCGTTCAACAGATGGAACATGTAGTCATATATAAAGTCCATCTTCAGGTCATCTTGGATGAAACTGCTTGCTGCTTGTCCAATAGTCTCTGCCTGCAATCATTCATAAAACTAACTTGTCCATATCTTTTACAACCAAGAAACCAATAACATATCAATGAAATTATCTCGTTCACCCAAAAAAAGAAAACCAATGGAGATACATAATTCGTTGCATAATCTATGAAGACCAACCACAATCAACAACCATCGCTTACTACCACTATCTACACCTCCTACCAGCACTTACTGCTAAAAGCTGCTATCGACTTTAATCTCTTACCAATAAAATTTGACCATTGTAAAGATTTTATTCTATCAAATATGGGGGGCAAAAAAGCCGGAAACATCTTCTATTACACCAAACACTTAGCCGCTAAAAGCCAACACTAATTACATCCTCTTGATATTACTCATGACAACTCAGAAAATTCTAAGGTTTTATTTAGCAAATATTAAAAAAAAAATTTAAAGGATGTTTTCCAATGAAACAAAGACATTATTAAGTTTCCATCAAGCACGTTATGATGTAGAATCGCCCATTTTTAGCTGCTAAGCAAGAGGAAGAGGAGGATATTGTTAACATTACCTTGTCTTTGTGGCTGTTGCCCCAATCAACAGAATATTTTAGGGATTTGCACTTGCCCATACTCCGAATAGGCCAATAATGGCGCAATGGCATCAAACCCCTCGTGAAGAAATCATAATAATGGGGTTTCACGAGCAGAGTCATTGAATCACAAGCCAATATATACTTCTCGCTAACAGACCATGCAGACCCTTCGATGTATATCTTATATCTGTTTAAATTAGACATACAACGTAGGAAATCAGATGTGCCACAGCAGAAGACAAAACAGGCAACAATTTGAAAGCATCGAACCGGAAATACATCTGGCAGCTAGGGTGTTACAGGAATTACTTTTACCTATGAATGCATTGGCTTGCTAAGTCTGATTTCTTGTATCCTTCCCGTGATTCACGGACCCAATCCTGCAAGAAATTTGCCATTTCGTTGGAGTAAATTAAATGCAATCAAACTTGTACAAATTTTCTTTAACTAGACAAAGTAAGAAGAATTGGAGAGACATGAAAATATAAGTTTACTGTACAACGTTTGATACGTGCAGTACTGACACAATAATTTGTGATTAAAAATTAAAAAGGTTAATTATTTATAATATAAATTATAATAAAGTTTAATATTATAATTAGAGTTGCAAATAAGTCGTTTAAAAATTATCGAACTCGAGCTCAAATTAAGTTTTTTATCGAGTCTGAAATTAAGGCTTGACTTTGACTCATTTAGATAAAAGAGCTTTATTTTGAGTTCAAGCTCGATTCATTTACTAATCAAACTCGAGTAGAGTTGAGCATAAAGCCAGCCGATCTCAAACTTATTAACTAGCTTTAAGTATACAAGATTAAAAAATATATAAACAAATAGTATAGTAAACAAAGATTAGATTATATATTAGATATTATCTTATAATATATTATATAGATATTAGCTTTTAGATTTTAATATTATATAATATTTACAAAATATATATATATATATATATATTCATAAATCTACTTATGACACAAGTCTAAATAAATAAGTTTGTAAGCTTGAAAACGAGTTTTGTTTTGAGCTCGATCTTGATTCATTTATTAATTAAGTTTGATTTAAGTAACTTTATTTATCTGTAGCTCTAATTATAATTTGTGAATTTGGTGTAAGATTATTTTTAGAATTTTAAAGATATATCTATCTTATATTATGTAAAAATAGTTTTTTATTCTATCAAATATATGGTACAGATTTTCTGCATTCAGGTACGTTGGCAGAAGAAGAAGAAGAATGATGATGGAAATGAAATTCATTCTCAAAACCTGCTGATAAAGACGGGCATTCCAGTCTTGCGTCTCGGAAACATTACATTTCATGAGGTCTTGCCTTGTTTCAGCGATGGTAGGATTGCCTTTCCAATATGCATATGCTTCCCTATCCATCCATTTGACCCTATTATTGCCATCCTTTAGTTCCTTTGATAATAATTTCCATGGCTTTATGTTGTTCTCGGGCCTGCATCATCAATATCATTGGCACACGTTACTTTATTGGAAGAGAAAGGTACAAAAAAAAAAAAAAAATCCTTTAACGTTCTGGAATAACAATCCGAACTGAGCCCTTCTCACCGTTTACATTTTGCGAATAAATAAAGTTCAATAATTTGGAATGACAACCGTGGAACAAATTTTTGCCTTTTTTTTTTTTTTTTTTTAATCCTTTTCATAGAAATATAAAATAAATACTAAGGAAGTTAAATCAATCATACCATCCCCAGAAGGACCAATCAGGGAAGACAACATCCAATGTGGCATCATCGCCGCAGTATCTGAACAAAGGAGGTGGTGACGTGGCGTTGGGCCCACTGTACAAATCGGCCTGAACAACAGGCCAGTCAACGCAGTCAAACATAAGATCCAAATCAGGCACCTTCCCAGGGTACCTCCGTAACAACTGTAGGAATCCCCACATCGTAAAAACATCCCTCGTCTGGAACCCCTTGATGTAATTCCGCACGTAGGCAGTGCCGTTGATTATAACCAACCTGAAATTCGCTGTCTGGTTCGCCCTTTCCACCATGTCCCTCGTGATCCCCGTCTGGGCCCACGGCTTCAGGTCCTCGTGGATCCACCGGAAGTATTCAGGACACGTGGCGGATTGTGTATCGTCGATGATGCTTTCTTGTGATGGCGGTGACGTGGAGGGGCATGTTTGGGTGAGGTTGTATGCACTGCAGTTGAGTGGGGTTCCTGTTCTCGTCCGATGGTATGTTTGACTTGTTGCAAAGTTTGCTGTGGGCTTTGGCGATGGATTACCCAGACTAACTATAAACTGTGCGGAAGTAGAAAAGCGCAAGCTCAAAGATTTGCCCTAGGAGATATTAGTGGTCCAGTACCAACCATATGGTACTTTGACTTTGTATGATGTCTTTGATGTTTTAGGAATGAGTTTTTATTGGTTAAAAAAAAAAAGAAGTTAATGGTCAAATAACTAATTTTAATTAATAATCATAATAATTAATAAAAAGGTAAAACCAAATTTCTTAGTTGTTATGAAATTTATTAAATACACTTCCAAATATGATGAATGGAATGGAATTAAAAACTAAGATTTCTTTAAACCAAATTACACCTTCCAATGTTTTAGGAACACTTAATTATGGACATTGATTATAATAATAGGAGTGAATTACATAAGACATCACTTCTTTGCCATTTATATGCTTTTCCTTATTTCTCAAACGCATCTTTTGGAACCCTAAACTTTAATAACATGCCATTACAACAACATTTAATAATTTTATAAACAATAATATTAAAATGTACAATGATAGAAATAAAGAATGTAAAAGACAAAAAAATTAGAGGATCAAAGGATTCCAACTACTATAGCCATCATTAAAAAAATAATATTAAAATATACAATAATACATTACGTAAATTAATAAATAGCATATAAATATTAATAAAATTTTAATACATGTTAGTAAATAAATATATATATATTTAAAAAACTACTAATTATATTTTGTTGTTAAAATTTTATTCGTATTTACCGATCCATATAAGGTAAGAACTAGGCACCTGCAGCACATCTCATCTCAGGTCCTTCATATTTCCAAGCTTCTTCCAGTAAATGTAAATCTAGCCGGTTTAGAATTTAATCTGCTCAACCTAAGATGCTTCTTAAAATTTAATAAATAAAATTTCCATTTAATATTTGATTATACGGTTTCAAAAATATTAAATCAAGAAAAGTTTCTTTACTTAAAGTTTTTACAAAACCTTTCTGGACTATGTCTGGCATTTTTTAATGAATGAAAAACTGATGGAAGAAATTATAATTTCCTCTTTGTGCTTATGAATATAGGAAGAAAACTAAAGAAAATCGAGAGAAATATTTACATCTCTTTTACTTGTTTGGTTTTACAAATCGGAGATAAAAAAGGAATAAAATTAATGTTTATGTATTGATGATGGGTAACCTTATAATTATTGACTCATATTTATCCATTTCCTTTCATTTTCACTATCCTACGCTTATCATAACGGCTGATTTATTCAAACTTCATTTATGTCAAATAATTTCCTCTATTAACGCCATTATTCATCGACCCACGAAAAATATCACACTTTAAATTGACGAAACAGATGGTTGAATTCTCAAAAAGAGAGAGAGAGAGAGAGAGAAATCGAGTGTGTATATTATATACTTGGCCAAAAGAATATAAAAATATGTGAACTCATTAAATTTAAAACAATTTCAAATTTTCAATACATATACCCATAAAAGATACCGTATTACCATCAAATGATGAATTGAATGGTCGCTAATATTTTTCATATATTCAATTTCCTTGGGTAATTTAATAGAACCCAGAATCAAAGTGGCCAACTTAGTATAATTCTACGAGTATATAGAGCAGAAATTTTTATGTGGTTTTCATTCATATGTTCTTCATAAATAAACATTCAATCAATAACAAATTCTCGGAACATCGCGAAATCTTATTATATTACTTCATTAGCAACAAATTGAAAAAAAAGAAGAAAAAAAAGAACAATTACTCAAACGGTTGATCGTGAGCTTCGAGCATGCAAAAAGTAAAATATTTGACAACATTCAACGAAAAATCCACTTACAGCCACAGGGGCGGTTTCCAGGAGTCGCGTGGAGAAAAACGCGCCGACAAGGAGGAAGATGAAGAGGAACAACACGACCGACGATCTAGTATCCATGCCAAACATATTTCTCCACCATTGTTGTTTCTATCTAACTGATCTAATAATGTTGGAAACATTCATGGTGAATGATGTGTACATAACAATACAACAAGATGATCGAAGAAAAGATAGAACGTAAAGGAGAAAAATTTGATGGTATGGTGTTCATGTGCAATGGGGTTCGCAGGATTAAGGCGGAGGGAAGGAGGAAACTTAGGCGTAGGCACGGTGCTTATGGTAGGATGGTTGAGGATATGTTTAGAAATAGAATAAAAAACTTTTCGTTTCATATTTGTCAAGAATTAGCAAAATAGCATGACAGATTGTGTGGGTATTAAATTACGACGAAAATGATTTGTTCAGGCTATTCTTTGAAGTCATAAAAAATAAAATTTAGAAAAAAAAAAAAAAACAATAAAAGGAAAGATTTGAGTTTTTTTTTATTTATTTATTTTTAAATTACAATAAACCACATTTTTTTTTTAATGGCCATTCATGATTGTTTCAAAGCATTAGCTATTAACTGTTTTTTTTTTTTTTGTTTGGGGGGTGGGGGGGAATTAGCTAATAAGTGTTTAAAAAATGGAAAAAAACCCCCTCTTTTCCACATTGATGACTACGTTCACAAAAATAATATGCATTAAATGGTATGATTTTCTTCTTTTAGTACTTATCAAAAGGGTTAAGCTAGTAAACCTTTTCTATCTGTATTTTATTGGATTTGGACATGGTAGACTTTGATTATCAATATTTTCCAAACCTCCTCTTACAAGATAGAGTATGTGTATAGTGTCTCCATACATTGCATTAATCCAAACCGATATTCTAAAGTATATAAAGGATATGTTCTATAGTAATTTGTACTCACATCGTAAAATTTATTAAATAATATAATATATAACAATAAATGAAGTATAATTTTATGTTTCTTAATCAACAAAAACTAAAAGAATAAGCACAACACTATATTTATGTTAAAAAAAAGAAACAACTCAGACCTAATTTAAACTCTAAATTTAAAGCTTATTGTCTTCTCTCGGTAACATGACTTTATATTGCCTCTCTCTTGTTGTCTCCCTACCTCTTCCTCTCTAAAGTAAAGTGTTACCATTAGCCCTAGTTTACTCATATAAGAATTGTTACAAGAAAGTGATGGTGTGTTTGTTAATTTCAGATTTACTCTTTATTTTGCTTATTTTAGTGTACTTCCATAATAATCGAAATCTAAAAATAGTCACTTTAAGATTCAATAAATAATATATGTTATTAGGTTTAAAAAAACTAAGACTTGTATTTTTTTTCTTTCCCACATGCACCATATGCCTTTGCTATTTAATTATTTTGCTAATAAAAGGTGCCATTTAACTTTGATGTCCCATTTAATGTTCCAAAACCAATCTTTACATGAAGGAAAAAAAAAAAGTACTCATAATTTGTTATTAAAGAACATGTAAAGTTGGAGGTTATGGGAAGATAGAAAAACTTTATAAATTTCACAAGGTAGAGAGTATCGTGTAGAATTATAAATTTCAATAATTAATAAATTGCTAAAGATAAATTATATGTATACTAAAAATTGTAGAATGACCTAAATAATATTTAGGAGTGTTTACTTATACCCATATGTATTTATATGTAGGTAAAAATACGTGAAATTACCTAAATTATTTGAAATTAAACTAAAAAATTGCTAAATAATAAAAGAAAATTATAAAAAAAATTAAAGAAAAATTAGCAAGGTTGAGAACAATTTAAAATTTGGTTGTGGCAAGTCAGGAATTAAGAAACAAATTTTGGCCAATTAAAAGCAAGCAACAAAAATGGCAAAAAAAAATTAGAAGAGGATAAACTAGTCTTGTCTAATTAATGCATAGAGTTTACTTTATAGCCTTATAAATAGAAAGAAAATTACAGAAGTTAAGTTCTTTAGTTTGAAACCTCAAAAAATTAGTAAGGGTTGAAAATTAAGAGGAAGATTAGGGTTTAGAAAAAATTTCCTAAATCTATACAATAGGAGCTTGTGAACTGAACTCACACATCACCACTACCTAGAATCGAACCATCACCACCCCACTCCAAATCGACCGCCTAGACCGGCCGATACACCCTGAATTGGTGTTGGTGGCTGAAAGCTCAAAAACTAGGTGAGTCCCAAATCTCATTTGATTTTGCAAAATTTCTTAAAATTATTAATTCTGCTCAAAAAATTATGAAATTTATTATTCTGTTGTTTTATTATATTTGGATTTAAGGAAAAATAGTGATTAAGTTTAATCACGTCTGCAAATGTAGGGTCCTTAAGAAATTAAATAAAACCGAGCATGTTTAGAATTATAAATAAATAGGCTTAGGGGTGTAGTTTGGAGCTTAATTTTTTTTTTCTATAAAATACTTAAGTAATATAGAATAGTGCTATGAAGCCAATTTTTTAAAATTAATTTTCGAAATTTTTAAGTAAATTTTTAGCTCTAAAATGATGAGAAAAATGAGTAATTTTGAACTAATTAAGTAATTAAATGACTAATTACTGATTTAGAAGGTAATTAGATGTTTAAAAATATTAATATTTGATGTGGAAACCTAATCCTAACCTTTGGAGTGTTAATTGCAATTAATATAGGAATTATGTAGTAAATGTGAGTAATTTAGTAATATGTGAAATTGGAATTTTAATAAATATAAAATAATAGTTTAAATTGAATAATATAATAATAATGTCGGTACATATTAAATCTGGTACAAAAATTAATTTTAGGTAATTATACAAAAAATATAAAATTTTCTTACATCGGAAATAAACCCGGTACACTAATTAGGATTAGAATGTATCGAGTAAGTTAAAATACTGAATTAAGACCTAGTATGATATTAGGTTACTCGAGCTTAATGTGATTAATTTCACATTAGGGTTCAAAACGTAATTTTAGGATTACTTGTAATTGAAACTGAATTAGAGCATGAACTGGAATTTGATTCGAAAATCGAACCTCGAACAAATGTAGAATTAATTGTTAGTAAATAATAGGTATACAAGAAGAATTTAAGTTAAATTACAACTTAGAATATGTATCATCAAAGTATAAATACTAAAAGAACGTATTTATATTATAGGATACCCAGAGACAAACCAACTTACAACTAAGTGATTGAGTGACTTAAAATTTCAGGTAAGTTGGGTTTATTACTTCACTGTATTTGGAATACTATTTTAGAGTATTCGAAGATTTAGGATTATGCATGATTGTAAGTAGTTTTATACATGTGATTGCATATCTAACTTTGTGCTGGAATTTGTGTTGCGATTGACAATAAAAGGTGCCATTTAACTTTGATGTCCCATTTAATGTTCCAAAACCAATCTTTACAGAAAGGAAAAAAAAAAAGTACTCATAATTTGTTATTAAAGAACGTGTAAAGTTGGAGGTTATGGGAAAATAGAAAAACTTTATAAATTTCACAAGATAGAGAGTATCATGTAGGTTTTATAGGACGATTCAATGGATTTATAAATTTCACAAGAAAAACTTTATAAATTTTACATAATCTAGACTGATTCAATGGACCTACATGGTAGGCTACAGTTTTAAAAATTTAGGAATCTATACTTGTAGGTAAGGTACAAGTAGAATATCATATTCTATTATCCTTGTATTTGCTCACCCTAATTTCTTAACCTTGTTCTTTCATTATATATATATATGTTATATGTTATGCAATATTGAGAATTTCTTGAGGGTAGGTCATTAGCTATTGACTTAATATTAAGTCTTTTGTCTTTTTGTATATCTTCTAGTAATATTGTATTTTCTATCTGTTGACACTTGTATAAAAGCGATAAAAGTTGCTATCTATCAATTTTTTTTAATAACATTTTAGTAACTATTTGATTTCTGGCAGTGTTATTGGAAAATTAACATTATTTTTGAAACTTAATTTTGAACCCTTGGTAAGTTATGAAAATACATAGACACCTTGAGTTTCATAATTGAAAAATCACTTCTTAATGATCTATTATGATATGTGATTTCAGAAACTTTATCTTTTTTTGTTCTTTCACCATTGTTACATTTGCTTGTAGTATGATTAATGTACTTACTGCAATTATCATCATATTTATTTTCTATTTAATTCACCATTTATTTTCATCATTAAATCTGTCATTAATAAATTTATTGTATAAGTATCTCAATTTTCATTACCTATGACTCCTAGATGTTGATTAATGATTACTCCTCCTTGATGGTTAAGCCTAATGCTAATGGAGGTTTTCTTAGTGTCTCCTTATTTGTTAATGCTATTTAAGAGTATTGATAGAGCTTTTTAGACATAAACCCCTTAAGCCCGTCTCAATCTTCGTAGGCTTATTCCATAAGTAGGTTGCCTTCATTCCAAGCCCAAAGTTTGGCTTATCCAGCTATAATAGGTCTCCAATGGTTACAAGACTCCAAATAAAAACAAAGAAACTAAGTTAATAACTACTTCTTAGTATTCCAGTCTATGTCAGACACTACGAATCTACCCTCCAATATTTGCGGAAGTGGCATTGCTCACTAAATGTTCTCTAATTATCGGTACTATTTCTCTATAAATATTAGACTGAAGCCCAATGGTAAATTACTTAATTCTTTGTACACTTGAGTCATCTCTTTACTCTCCAACATTCATATTCTCAAAAATCACTTGCTGACTTAAATATTGATGTGGTCGTATTGAACAATACCCTAATACCTCCTCAGAGTCTTTTGTTTTGCAGGCTTTTTTACTTTGCGCAAAACTCAATCTCATCCTAATAAATACTGATAGAATTTAGAGACTATAAAGAGTTTCTTCTAGATGAAGAAATTTGTTTAGTTTGTGGCATTATTCTAATGCTTATGAATGGTATATTGGATAACTCCAATTTAACGATTTTCATAATTCTATTTTCTCTTTACATTAATTGATTGAAAAAATTAATTTCATGTCATTTCTTATTGAGAAAACTATCACTTACCCTTTGTTTAGGGATGCTGATGAAATCCATGTCTTTTTTTTTTTTGTAATACTTTGGTTATTTGTTGTTTTAATGTGCTTACAATAATTTAGTATTTAATCTTATAATGAAATTTCGATAAAATTTGATAATAGCTTGAGAATGATGTGATAGCTCGACATTAATGGAGAAATCCTATTAATAGCTCATATATTCATGTATTAATAAAATGTTATATGGGATTATTTACGTAGTATATAATTAGCCAGGTGTGTAATTAAAATAGGATAATTTGCATGTCAAACAAAACTAATATGTTATGTTATGTTAATTATAGACAAATCTAATTTTAGTTATACATACATACATATATATCTTAAACATCCCTATGCAATTTGTGGGTACCCCAATTATGAATTAAGTTACCGTATCTATTTATTTCGTAGTAAAAGGATGTTTATATGTATTAGATCCTATTTATATTTATTGTTTTCTAAAAAATTTTTATAATCATAATTAAAAATTTTATCTACACATTGGACAAACTCTACATAATTTCTGTAAGGATGGTCCAATGCATTTTGGAGGGATATACAAGTAGGGTTAAAAAGAAATTAGTGGTGTAGATACAATTTCAAAAGTTCGGTGGATATCGGATATCAATAATACAAAAGTATAATGTTATTATTTGCTTAAGACATTTGATGATTACTTAAAGAAAGAACTTCTATACGAATTGTTTTTTGCATTTCTTTTATTGTGAAATGATGGGATTTAAAAGAGTTCGTATTTAAATACTTCTAACTCATAACATGATCTCCTCAGTGGTTGTCATATACTAACTCATTTAATATACCCGTTTCATGTCCAGAATGGACCATTTATATATTGATAAACCTAAAATAAATCCTCGCACGGTTATCAAGTCACTTAAAAATTATCGGCTAACAAATATTTTCCTAAAATTGAAGTCTATAAAACAAATTACTTAATCTCTTTGATTGAAACATAAATGTCATAACCAAAGAAAATTCTTAAACAAGTAACCCATACATTTGCTCCATCATATTGTCACGGTAAATTGAGTCATGTACTAATTCGATATTGGTATTCACCTCATATTCTATTAGCTTTTTATAAAGCGAAACAGTAGTTATTAGAAAATATGAAAAATAGTTAATCATCTCTTTATCTTCTTATAAATATTCATATTACTAAACCTTAGCGGATATGATCAAATATAAATCATTTAAATCTAAATTCATTCACAACATATTTTTTAAACATGAGCTTCTTTATGTACAATATGTTAAAACAATTAAACACCGAGGTTTTCTTAACGATGTAAACATTTTCTTAATAGTGCCAAACTTTGGTACACCTAATCGTAAGTGTAAAAAATAAAAATAGCGTTTAGTTGTGTAATTTTTGTGATATTAAACTAAATAAAAATTTTTATCTAATATTTGATTTGTAATTTTGTTTGATAACTAGATAAAAATTAGACTAATGGACTAAAAAAAAAATCTAAATTTTATCTCACATATATAGTACTATAAAAATAAAATTTACTAAACAAAAAAATAAAAATATTTTATATTCTTAAAAATACCTTTCCATATTATAAAATTAAGTTAATTAATATTATTTTTATTAATTATTACAAAAAAATAATTTATTTAAAAAAATAAATAATTAATTTTTGAATATAAATTTTAAATCTTATATTGTACAAACTAAATATAGTATAATAAACTTGTACTGTTCAGATCAGTACTTTATTTAGTTCAATTCTTAAAACCAAATACTATCAAAATCTCAAATATACAGAGTAAAAAGAAAACATGAAATTATAGATACAAAAAAAATTATAGGTATCAAAAAAGTAATTTACCCATATTTTTATCCCATTTTCAAATTTCGGCGATTCACGACCTGCACATAAGCCACAGGAAACTAAGCAGCAGCAGCAGCAAGCTCATTGACGAATCGCGCAACTGGCAAACTATTCTCCTCAAGAAACACAGAATTTGTGATTACATGGAGATATGTTAAATACGTATATCATAGATCATCCTATATACTTTCTTCTATAACCTACACATGGTAACACATCAAGCTACCTACCAATTGATATAACCAAACATGAAATGTCATCTCTACCCCTCACTGCTTCTGGTCTGGTTTTCCCAGTAACTGTCCTCCCACATCTCCACTTGCTTGTTCGCGTTCGCCTTTCTTCGACGAAGAGCAAACAGAGATGCCGGGTCATATGGAGGCGGCATCTTGCACGGTTGTGTATCCGAAGCTCCCTTCACTAAGGATTCCAGCATGAACTTCTTCTCCAACCCTTGCGCGTTACACACCATGCTCTCCGCGCAGAGTCTCCTAGCTCCGGCGGGCACAGCAGGTTTAAAGCTCAAGAGCTTCGCGTATTCGCTCAACAGATGAAGCATGTAGTCGTATACAAAATCCATCTTCATCTCGTCTTGGATAAAACCGCTTGCTGCTCTTCCAATAGCTTGTGCCTGAAATCATCCATAAAACTAACTCTTTCGGTAATTTTCTCCTTAACCAAGAAATGGCGTTTTATTTAGTTACTAAGCCGGAGGAGGACATAATTAGCAATTTACCTTTTGCTTGTGGCTGTTTCCCCACTCGACGGCGAATTTTATGGATTTGCACTTGCCGACAGCCCGAATGGGCCAGTAATGGTGTACTGGCATCAAACCCCTCGTGAAGAAATCATAATAACGGGGTTTCACGATCAGAGGCACTGAATCACAAGCCAATATGTACTTCTCGCTCACAGACCACGCAGAACCTTCGATGTATATCTTGTATCTGTTCGAAAAGCAACAGAGCAACCTATCAGTGACAAAAAAACAACAACCATAACAGAAAGTGAAACGCAACTGGATCGAAAGACGGAGAGCATCGAATAACACAAATGGTATATGCAGCAGAAGACTGTTACTGGTGTTAAATCTAATCTACCTATGGATGCATTGACTTGCTAAGTCTGATTGCTTGTATCCTTCCCGTGATTCACGGATCCAATCCTGCAAGAAGTTTCCCATTTTGATTAGCTAAATTAAAAAAAAAAATTGAAAAAAGAAAAAACGGAGACGATCATAATGAAAGCGAAGTGGTGCATTGATCGAACCTGTGCATAAACACGGGCATTCCAGTCTTGCGTCTCGGAAACGTTACATTTCATGAGGTCTTGCCTTGTTGCAGCAACAGCAGGATTGCCCTTCCAATATGCATACGCCTCCCTATCCATCCATTTCACCTTCTTATTCCCTTCCTTAAGCTCCTTTGATAATAATTCCCATGGCTTTATGTTGATCTCAGGCCTACATTGCTCACGTTATCAGCACACATGGAAAAAAAAAAAAAAAAAAAAATCAACGTTTCGTGGTAATGAATTTTATGGAAGTTAAAAATGATACCATCCCCAGAAGGACCAATCGGGGAAGACGACATCCAACGTGGCATCATCACCGCAGTATCTAAACAAAGGAGGTGCTGACGTGGCATTGGGCCCACTATGGAACCGGGCAAGAACAACAGGCCAGTCAACGCAGTCAAACATGAGCTCCAAATCAGGGACTCTGCCGGGGTACCTCCGTAACAACTGTAGGATCCCCCACAGCGTAAAAACATCTCTCGTCTGGAACCCCTTCACATATGTCTCCACGTAAGCAGTGCCGTTAATTATAACTAACCTGAAATTTGCTGTTCTTCTTGCCCTTTCCACCATGTCCCTCGTGATCCCTGTCTGGGCCCACGGCTTTAGATCCTCGTGGATCCAGCGGAAGTAGTCGGGACACGTGGTGGGCTGTGCATCGTCCATGTTTTCTTCTGGTTCTGGTTGCGATGGTGGTGACGTGGAGGGGCATGCTTGGGTGAGGTTGTATGCAGTGCAGTTGAGTGGGGTTTCTATTCTCCTCCGGGGCTTTTTGGGAATTGTAGATGGTTTTTGAGGGTATATATGACTCGTTGCGATGTTTGCTATGGGCTTTGGTGATGAATTACCGACAATAGACTGTGCAAGAAAAAGACAACTCGGTGAGGTCACTGACAGTGCGGAACTGTCTAAAGTGAAAAAAAAAAAACAAAAAAGAAAAAAGCTAGTTAGGACCATGGTTTAATGTCTAAATAAATCAAAACAAGGTAACAATTAAATAGCAAATATTACACATCACATAATTTACAAATGGAAAAAAAAAATATATTTGGTTACATCATTTATTTATTTATTTTAATGAAGGAAAGTAAGAAGAAAGAATGAGAAGAAAAGAAAGATGGAGGGAAATCCTAAGTTCTCCTTCCCTGCAACATTTATTTTATTTATTATTATTTTGTATAAGTATTGATAATTTTATCTTACACATTGTTTTTGTCATTAGTAATGATTATTTTTCTTTCTTTTTTCTTGACCTCATTATCTAAGTATAATTAAAATAATATTTTCCATTATAACTTTTTTCTTCTAATTCTTTCCTTCCTAATCTTTTCTCTGTATCAAAAAAAAGAAAAAGAAAAAGTTAGGGTTTAGGATTATTTGATTTGGGTGTCGGATGAATGTTTAGAGCTTATCTTTATCATTGCTTTTAATTTTTTTTTCTGTTATTTTATTTTAATGACAACATAACAGTGACACAGTGGAGGATAACTTAGGTGTATACCCTGTCAAAAATAAAAACAGGTGACTAAAGTATCAAAGAGTAAAGGTGAATAAAGTGGATATTATTACCATTCGACCGAAAAAAGAAGTGGAAATTTCTCAAAAAAAAAAAAATAATAATAATAATACAACAACGGACAAATGTTTCCTAGTGATAATGATTCTCATCTTCTTTTGCCGAGCGTACTCCATAATTACATTAACGACTAGCATATGCGTAACACTGTTATGACCTCCAGGCCTAAGCGTGACCTAGGTAAAGATAGAGAAACAAAATACTTGACAAATGGTTCCTAGTGATGATGATTCTCATCTTCTTGCACAGCCTACTCGATAATTACATTAACAACTTGCATATGCGTAACACTGTTATGACCTCCAAGCCTAAGTAACCAGAGCAGATTTGGAGTGATTTTATAAAACCCGAACTCATATCTATAAAGTTTGTTATTTTTAAAATTATACAAAAAATTTTAAAAGATTTTACTTTTTATTCTCAAAACTCATCCTATAGGTTATAAAGATCGATATTTATAGAATTTAAAGGAATCTATAAGGATTAGTTTTCACATAGCTCAGACGGAATAAAAAAAAAAAGTAAAGTAAAAAGAAGTCAAGTAAGATTAGTATTATATTTATTGAACAAAAATTAAAAACCAAATATGTTATATAATATAAAATTTATGTAAAATATGCTTTATGTATAAATTAAGAGTAAAAATTTTTATTTATATATATATATATATATTTACCTTGATCATGTAATCTATCAAGTTTTTTTATACTCTTAAGATTCAATTCTAAATTTTATAACGTTTTAAATTATATCTAAATACAAAATTTTAAATTTTATAAAGTTTTTATTGAGATTAGCAATTAAATACCTTTTAACGAGCATGCTTGACCTAAATGGCGGTCTCAATACATGTTCCTACCACTGTGGATGCTATTAAGCATGATCTTCATTCAAAGTTTGCCCCATTACTCCATTAACAGCAAATTCTTTACCAATACTAAAAAAAAACATGACTATGGACATGGCGAAACATTATTGGCAGTTGGTACCAAGCATCCTTAACACTATCTGGATTTGAGGGAAGGAAAAGAGAGGAGAGAAATTTGGAGGTTTTTTTCCTTTGTTTAGAAAAAGAAGGAAATGAGGAGGAAATACATTTAATGAAGAAAACTTTTCCTTCGCCTACAAAATATAATTCCCTTCAACTCGAGAGAATTCTGAAGGAAGTAAAGCAAAACGACAAATTTTTGCTTTAAACAAAAGCACTTACGTAAGGTATAAGGATTTTTATAGTATTTTGATAAAATAAAAAATTATATTATTAAATTTCTCTCCTATTTCTTTCCCTTCTTAATTGAATAAAGAAATTTATAATATTTTATTTCATTTTCTTTCTTACCTAATCATCTCTTCCCACTTTCGTTCCCTTCTAATCCATTTCCTATGTTTTGCTATTTAAACATTGTGTTAGGGGATAGTAGAGGGGATAGAGGAATTATCCAGAAAAGGTAAGGCATTTCCATTTGAAGCAAACAATAGGAGTAGTGATTTGAGAGGGCAGTTCCATTTTTACTAAGCTGTTGCCCTTTGTGCCAATGGTTGCGTTGATTCAGATTCTAGTCTTCAGCTTCGCAGGGTGTCTTTTGATGAAGCTGTTGTCTTTGTTCTTGCAGTAAAACATGACACGGCTATTAATGTTTCCGATGCTATACTATATTCGACCAAATAAATTTTGGTAGCGGTAGGTTAACCCCCCTCGCCTTGGGTGGCGTTCCCAAGTCTCCTAGGGTACTTCGGTGAATTTTGCAGATTTTTTTTTTTTCTTTTCTTAATATATTTTTGTAAGTTCCAATTATATTGTTTAATTAAATATGATCTAATAATATTATTTTATTGATTTAATTATTATTAGACAAATAAAAGCATGACACGTGTATAAGGACAGATAGGATTTTTTTTTATGGGCTTGACATAAGTCCCCCATTATGTAATATAAAAAAAATATTGAGAACTTAAAAAATATTTAAGTAAGCACGATTCAAATAATTGATTTATGCATATAAAAAAATTAAAGGTTAAATAAATAAAAATTGAATTGGATTAGATCGGTTTTATAATTAAATCAAATTAAATTATATTAAAACGTAGGAATAAACTCTTGTTTATCTAAATATTGATAAAGAAAAAAAAAAAAGTATATACTCTTTCACTTTGAAAAGATTGGTATGAGTTTTGATGCTTCACGAGGTTCCTAGCGCACTCATTTCTTTTTCTTATTTCTTTAGTAGTTATATGAAAATGAACAAAGTGCACCGATTAAAGAAAGATTAAAAGTGGGGGCTGAATGAAACTGGGAAGAATACAAAAATGAGAAAGAACAGAAGTCAAAGGAAGAATCCAGACCGCGAGTTTAAGAATTAATTATATATATGTTAAAGGGCACGCGTCTTCTTATGAAACTTGCCGGTCTCTTTTGTTAGGAAGCCGACATCTACGGCGCACATCATGTCCTCCATAGTTTCACCTCACGTTCCTCCTTCTAGTAAAATGCAGTAATTTTTTATTCTACTAAGAGAAAATTTACCATCGTACAATTCGTCGCCACTGCTACTGTAATCTAATAATATAAAAATTGATTGTCTAACGAAATATACGAGATTTCTCTCTCTTATTCAATATTATGATACGGGAAAAGGAAAAAAATTACAAAAAATAAAATATTTTTAAGAATTTCAGTTTTGAAAAAAATAATTTTAAAATTATGACATTTGGAATTACTTTTAAATTTAAATTATTTTTTTTAAAATATGATTTGATATTATAATTAAAATTATCTTTTCAAGAGATATGATTTCAAGTGTTGCAATTTTAAGATTATTTTTTAAGATTGATATTTTTAGAATTTTTTTTAGGTATTTTTTTTTTTTCCTTTCTCCTTATAATATGACATTATTTAAATGAAAAAATAAATATTCCGATAAAGTATTTGCGAAGCTAAACTTACCCGCTATCCCTTAAGACGCACTCCAGTTAGTTTCAGTGAAATGCATTGCAATAGTATTTTTATTTAAGACATGCGTTGCAAGTGAATTACTAGCCAGTAAGAATAAGGATTAGTATAATAATAACGGGAATTTTTTATTGTCGGAACCTGAATTGGAATTTTTAAAAGGAAATGCTTAAAAATACAAAATGTTTCTTTATCTGAGAAGGCAACAGTTAAACATTTTCATTCAATTCATTCAACATCATTCAGATCAAAAGAATATCCGTATTAAATACGCAATTATTCATCGATCTACCCAAAGACATCAACTTCGGAAATGAGAGGAAACGTGCAGTTGAATTTCAAACAAAATAAAGAATAATAAATTCACAAAATTCAGAATTTCCAATAAATTAAGACACATATATCCCCTGAAAGATACAGTTCCAAAGTCATTTTTTAAAAATCAATGCATCAACATTTTTTTTTTTTTTTTTATGTTTTCTCATTAAATATGAAAAGCTGACACCTGATTGTACTAGAACAAAGTGTGTTAAAAATTACATATTTCAGAGATATAATATATTTTCCTTACATTCTATTTCCTTGATTTATTTAATAGAACCCAGAACCAAAAATAGCCAACTTGAGAATAATGTCATTATTACAAACTAATTAGTATCCAACAGAAACTGCTACAATTAACCCCAAAACTAAAATAACTGAAATTTTCATCAACAATAGGACCTAATTATATGATTTTTTTTTATAATTATTCTCGTACTGGGATTTTCCGTGAAGTGTAGTATTAATTTTTAAAAAATAAAACGATCGTAAGTAGATCGTGAGCTTTGAGCAAGCAAAAAGCATAAAAATTTTAATGGATTCACTTACCGCCAGAGGGGAAGTCTCAAGGAGTTGCGTGGAGACGAACGCGCCGACAAGGAGGAAGAGGAAGAGGAAGAAGAACATAACCGATGATCGAGTATCCTTAAAAACACCATGATAACCCCCAGATCCATACCAAACATACCTTCCCAATCTCTGCATAGTATTATTATTACTACTGTTCTCCACCATTATTTGAAATGGACATGAAGGATCAAGCTTTTTTATTTTTCTTTTAAATTTTTCCTTTTTTTTTTTTTTCCTGGGTGGTGATGGAAAGAGAATAAAAGAAGGAAAGTATGGGGAGAATCGTGTTGTGTGCAGTGGGAGTTCACGGGATTAAGGCAGAGAAAGAGAAAAAGGAGGAGGAGGAGATGATACGGACAAGGATGAGGTGATTGGTAACAGTAAAGTCTAGGCCTGAGCTGAAAACATTTTTCATGTTTTGTTTGTCAAGGAAATGTCGAAAAGGATCGAATAAAAGAATGTAAAGTTCGGCATGACAGAGAGAGTGTGTGTATAAATTAAATTACGAGAAAAAATGATGCGTTTAGAGGGCACTTCTTAAATTCTTAAAAAAAAAAAAATAAATAATGAAAAAAGATAAAAAAAAAAAAGCACAAATCAGGCCGAACCTTTGAATATTCTTAGAATTAAAATAAACCATTATTTTTTATTTTCCCCTAAATGGGTTCCATCCAGGAGAGCGCCCAAGCATACTCAATAATTGGACTTTAAGCGGATCGGGTTCGTAAATGGATTCCAGCTCGAGCTTTAAAATGTACCATGTGATCGGCTCGTAGATTTAATCGAGTTTTTTATATATTAAAAAAAAATAATAGAATATATTATTTTCCTATTGGTGCAAATAATTAGCTCTTTTTTTTTATCTAACTGAGCTTTATGAAGACAATTAAATTCATCTAAATTAAGTTTGAGTTTATTAAGTATTATTTTGAGTTGATTTGAAGCTTTAAAAATTAAAACTATATCAAGTTTCACTCAACTTATTTGTAGCTATATTTAATAAAAAAATTATCTTTTCAATATTTAAAATATATTTCATGAGGAAATGAAATGTCTTTGTTTGCCTGTTTGGAATAAGAACTCCATGTGGAGATCACTAATGAAGAATTGGTTTCTTCTTTCTTGTTACCGTTTCTTCTTCTTCTTCTTCCCTTCCCGTTTTCCCCATATTTATGACACATTTTTCAAAGGAAGAAAATTTTGGTAGTTTTATCATTTTCCTTTATTATATGCTACATCGTAAACAGCAAGAGGAGATTAGGCATCTGGAACATTGCTATCATGAAAATAAGAAAAAAAATACAAATTTAACCATTAATGTTTACAACTTTTTTTATTAGAGTTTTATTTTTTTCTATTTCAATCTTCCACGTTTACGGCTGTGAAACATGTGTTTATGGAAATTAAAATAAAATTATAAAAATATAAATTACACAAAAATATTATGAGATTATCAATACTATATCATATGTTTCGAATGCGACACAAATATAATACAATAAAAGTTATACAAACACTATATCACATTTCATAAATACGAGAAACAGAAAATCACATTTATCAAATGTGATATAGAGCCTTCTAGCTTTCTCAAATATAGTGAGCTAACTAAATCCTACCTTTCAAATACGATAAAAATGAAATTCTCAAATTGAACTTTGCTAAGCATAAATTGCATTAATCAAATGCCATATAGGGTTGTCTAACTTTTCGAACTTTATTAAACTAACTAAATTGTACTTTTTAAATGCGATATAACTCAGACCTATATCGCAATTAAATACGATATAAAAATTATATAAGTTTTATCGTATTTTTCAAATGGGATACAAATAATCATGCAATACTAATAACTTGAGGGATCTATATTGCAATTATTAAATATGATATAAGAGCTATATCAACTTTATTGTACTTGGTAAATGAGATATAGTTTTATTATATTTACTAAATGTAATATAAGCTAACATATATTGCAATTGCTAAATGCGATCGAATATAATATTATATTACATTTAGTAATTGTGACATAACTTATTGTAATTGTTTAATACGATATAAGCTTAGCAAATCTATATTGTAATTATTAAATACATAGAAGAGCTATATCGATTTTATTTCATTTAATAAATCCCATATAGTTTTAATGAAATGATGGCATAAGCTTGCCCTACTCCAAACAAAGCTCAGCTTCTCCTGCGCACATATCAATGCTCATACTCTCATCCTCTTCAATCAATTTTTTCCCAAAATTTTAAATACCCTAATTCTTTATAATTTTTGAATCAAACAAACCTAACCTACAGGCCATAGTTGTGGTGAGTTCTGAATAAACTCCTCTCGAATTTGGGAAAGATTTAGACTAATTTTATATAGCGATCATAACATGTTTGATTTAATGCCTTAATCAACAGATTTCATTGAATTGCTGCTGAACGTAGAACTGCTACTGTTACTTGCGTCAGAGCTTCGGGGGAGATCATACGGCTGTCAAATCGGGGTCTCCGAGGTAGATGTTTGATTGCTACTCTGCTTTTGCTGTTCCTCTTTAGCTTAAGATAAATTGGCAATGTCGATTCAGTCTGGATTTTCGGTTTAGAGGTGCTTTCTTCTAGGTCTTCAGCTGCAACAGACATGAATTATACACATCATATTCTGCTGATAATTTTAGACGTTCTTTCTGATTTCTATCTCAGCTTTTTCATTGATTTTATTGCTCACCGCATCGAGGTATCAAAACATTCACACCAGAAATTTGATTAAAATGAACGAATGACCAACGATTGCGTTTTCATGACCTAACATTTTTTAGTTAAGGTACCGAAATAGGAGTATATATTGAAAAATTTTATGTCTTACCTCCATCAATTTGGTGATGAGCTGAACTTTCTCCTTGTTTTTATCATTAAACAGGTCAAGAGCTTCCTTGTACTCCTTTTCCTGTTACAAGCCACAAATCTGACTTTAGTGCTCTTGTGTTATGGGGTTTGAAATATAAATGAAGCAAAGAGAAGAGGAGCATTACAACAGACAATTAGTTACGGTGTGTTACTTTTTTCTGGCATGTGTGGCCTAGTGATTTTAGCTCCTTGTTTACTGAATCAAGCTTCTTTCTGACCAAGGAAACTTCCTTCCTCATGGGATCCACCAATGCTTTAAGTTCCTGTAATTTTTTTTTTTTTTTAAATCCATTAGTTCTTAATTTACTATCAGAATAGTCAGCGTTAAACAGATGTTCGTATTGTGCTAAAAGAGCTGATATATATAGGTAAGACAATATAAGCGTTTAATCAACCATGACCGAATGCAGACACATCAAATGTAAAACTTCGTTCGACATATTTTCTTCAATTACATTCAAATGACAGATAATGTAATGTTAGTATTGAAATTATTTGCTCATAGGTATTGACAAAACACCAGTTGTTCGCGTATGTTCAGATGGAATTATCGGCCGGCAATCAAACAGGACACTTAATTATTCCTGGAAACCACAGTGGTCTTCCATTTGTGGCTTGTAGCCTTGTTGTTTCTAGAACCACAGACGAAAGACCCAATAAGTGTGTAACTCTGGTTGTTCCATATCATTATCAATCTCTTCAAGTTACCTCTCCGGTAGGGCAGAGCGTGTTTCAAACCACCAGATAGTATATCACATTCTTTTAATCCTCTTTCTGATTTGAAAAAACCAATACGGAAGCACAAATTAATGGACTGGAGAAGGAAACAATAGTAAGCCCCTCTGGATTTGATTCCTTAACACTGCATCCTCGAATGATTTAAGAAATTAAGAACCACACAGCCATGTAGCTTATGGTATACTTTTTGGATGTGTGCTTGATACATTGCCTGCTCGATCTATTTCATTTTCATTTTGGATGATATCTTTATGTATTTCTTTTAACAGGTGAACCCTCACACCCACCAGCTGAAGTTGTGTGATTTTGGGAGTGCAAAAGTGTTGGTTAGCAATTTTCACTACTTCTATTTTTGTGATTTCTCTTTTGAAGTGAATCTGAATTGTACTTGACAGGTGAAAGGAGAACCAAATATATCCTACATTTGCTCTTGGCAAAATCGTGCACCTGAACTTATATTTGGAGCAACTGAATACACCACAGCAATCGACATCTGGTCTGCTGGATGTGTGCTTGCTAAACTACTAATTGGTCAGGTTCGTCTCTTCCATTTTTTTCTAAGGTTTCTATAATCCAGACTTCGACTCTAAACCCTTTCTTCCCTTGACCTGTGCCTTCCAATTTCTTTACAGCCACTCTGATCAGGTCAAACACGCTTTTCCTCTTCTCGCTTCTTCTACTCTGAAACTCCGACTTGATAACCCAATTTCTACAGCTCCGAGTTTAGGTATTACTTTGCTCCTTTATTTAAAATTTAAGTTCTTCTTTCTAAAAGTAGGGTTTTTCATTCTGAATGTCGTAGCAATGTTGTATCGAATTTAGCATGCGCTTGGTTTGTTTAATGATCTTCTTTGCTGAGATTCAGTAAAGTTTGAATTTTGATGATTATCCAGAGAAAAAGTTCGAATTTTAATGATTCGTAGAGTTTGTTGAATCTTTGTAATTGAATATCACTTACTATATATTACACTAACAAGTGGGAATTTTGTTGGTTGTCTTCAGATAAACTAAATTTGATGGGAATTTCAACTTCTGTTTCGTGCTTATGTGCTAAGTCTGGTGTCCATTTCAGAATGTACCACTACCACGATCTTGTTAAGGCGGAGGTGCAAGATGATAAGCATATTGATATTGAAAAAGAATTACATTCATGGCTGAGAAAGGACAAACATGTTCAAAAGTGATTGGCTCAAGAGAAGGAACATTTTCGAACTCATCAGACTATTTTGGGCTAGCTAAAAACTTGCATCGTATGCCATATTAGCATTTAGCAAGCACCAACAAACCGCTAAAGATGAGCTCGAGATGATCGATCATTTTCACACACGATGGATCCGAATATTGATAGACAAACAATAACCAAAAATCGGATGTAAGAACACGTGTTATCTAATATAATAAGTATACAACGATACCTGTGGTGTGATGAAACACGCAGCTCTCCGGGAGGAGATCAGGTGTAGGTTATTATGAAGCCTTTTAAGAAACCTGTCCTGTTACTCTCCGCGACTCTCTTCTCATCCCATTTTGGTGGCCTTTTGGTATGAGGTGTCAACTGTGGACGTGAACTTTCTGACATGGAACCAAGTACGTGGATCCTAAGGGTCCCACACACGTTTTCCACCTACACATGCGAGACACATCTTGTTATCCTCTATCTCAGAAGATTCGTGCAATAGGTGCTTGCCACGTAAGGGAATGTACGACAGTAATCGTGGACCATCTCACTCTACGTCTACCTTGTCACCGACAGCCGTCGAACAACGATAATAAAAGGGATAAAAACAAGTAGTACCTCTTATCCGACTTATTTTCACATGCATGTTAGTTTTAATACTAATTTTTATGCATTTTTAATTAATTTTAAAAGGTTTTACCAAAAATCTCTTGCCTTAATAGCTATCTAGTATATGGTACAGCTAGAATTATTTGAAATTGCAGCGAATAAAACCTACTGGTTGAAAATGATTCAATAAAAAATTTTCGTTTCGTGTTTCAAGTTTGCAAATCTCATTTATTATTACGGGTTTTTTTTTCTTTTTTTTTTTTTTTCCTTCTGCACCATGGCTACGGGCACGGAGAAGGTCTAGATAAGACAAACTGTAAAAACTTATGGATGGTTGTTCAAACCCTAGAACTAACTTTCAAAACTGCTTATTAAGTACTAAGATTTTTCAAAACAGATATTATTCTTGTTTATTTCACAATAGCTGCTACAAGCATCTCTACACTAAATTCTCTCTCATCCAATGTTTGCACTGTGTCTTTTCTCTCGCAATAGTCACTCTTTATCATCGTGGGAGTCAATTTGACAGTGAAGAAAATGGCGATTACGACTTTGGAATTGAGTATAATCTCTTGTTGGAGTTTGATAATAAATACCTTGAGTTTAAATAATAGCTATAAATATCCCATTTTCAAAAACTTTTTTAAAAGATGGCTTCGGTAAAAGTATTTTATGAATTACTATTATAAAATCACGGTTTGAAAATACAATTTTGCTCCAGCTATCCACAGTGTAGACCTTTTTAACAAATTAACAATTGGAAGTATGAGTTGGAAACTGCACATCGTACCTGCAATTCCCTTGGCCAATTGTGTTTTAACTTACTCAAACAAAATGCAGCATTTTAGTCGGTTGCAATTTTTTTGTGTTTACAAATAGAACCATTAATTTATTTTCACACATAAGGGCGCATGTGTACGTGTGTGTATGCACACACACAAAAACATATAGACATACAGGTGTGCATATGTGTCTATGCACACACATGTGCGTTTGGACACATACTCACACGCTCACACGTACATGCACGTGTGTGTGTGCACACACACACACTTTGATGGGAATCAACTTCCAAGCTGACTTATACGTTTCTTGGCAAAAGGAATTGCAAACATGGTCTACCAAATCCTCAATCATTTCCCAACTCTAGATGAGGGAGACTTGTTATGCTGAAGAGATTTGTTTATGCTGTTGAGCCCATCTACTAGTACTCTTCTCCTGTCTCATGAACTTGCTCAAGCTTAATAGAAGTTGAGCTAGCTCACCAATGTGTCTTGTAACCCACTCTCCTTAGCAAGTCTTTCAGCAAAGTATTATAGATTTGCTCATGATTTTAGAAGCTATCGATCTTATTTGCTTGCTTTAGAGTCTGTTGCGCATCTAATTTGCCAACCATTCACCAAACGCCAAACGCCATGATCATGATCTCCATTATACCACACTAAAAGAAATACCAGTAATCTTTTACTAATTCCATTTTTAAACTCCTCGGTTTAATAGTTATGACCATTTAATGAAAATGACAACATTCATGAGACAATTTCACAAGATATTGATGTCTATAGTTTTTGGTGTTATCTTGACAGATAGATTAATGATACCTTATAGGATATGCCTATTGATATAGAAGAAGAATTAACAAATGAAGAGATCATGATCGGTGGATGCTCTAGTGACTTTGAAATCAACATGTTATATAATCCAATGCCATTGTAGTCACCATAAACCATAATAGAAGGCATTGTAGAATGTAATATAGTTGAATAATTTAAGATTACATGAGCATCACTAACCAATGAGGCAAGGGAAATGATAAATTGAAGAGTATTGGGGACTTTTGGTCTATGCATATTGTTCTTCACGTATTATAGTTGTTGTTAGATTTTGGTGAGGGTGGTTGAGGTTGGAGACAACCTTAATAGAAAATAAATTATTTATAAGAATAATACCTCCAAGTACAAGCACTACAATAATTGGAGCCAACACACAACACAATATTTATAATACAAAAGCAAGTAATTAATGATACCATTATAACCTTGATTAATATATGCCTTATACTTGTAGACACTGTTAGAAAGGAATTTCACATTTCTTGTGCTACAAATTTAATGATGTTTAACATGAATTAGATCCATAAAACGTTCTCATACGAAACATTACTTGTCCACAAATTTCATCTCAATAGCCATTTGCTCCATTTTAGATATATCACGATCTTCAACAACTAAAGAAAAATAAAGAAGATCGATTCTCAATCATACATTTAAAGTCATGGTAATTTCTACATGAGGTGACCTATTTATAGATAATACTAAGATAGTTGGTACGTTAAACATTAATATACCAACCCTTACTACCATACAACATTTATTCCACCAACCGACAATAATAAATGCTACCAACAACAAGAAATAATTAACTATTTAAAACATATCTAAATGGAAATACAAAAACTGTTGATTGCGATATAGTTGAATAATCTAAGATCATATGCGTATTGGAGTGCATCACTAATTAATGAGGTAATAGAAATGGTTAATTGAAGGGTGTTTGGGAATTTTAGTCCATGTGTATAGTTCTTTACATATTATAGTTCTTGTTGTTAGATTTTGGAGAAGGTGGTTGAGGTTGGAGACAACCTTAATAGAAAATAAATTATTTGTAGGAATAATACCTTTAAGTATAGGCTTTGAGTTAGTTGGATCTAATGTGCAACACAATGTTTATAATATAAAAGTAAGCATTTAATGGCACCATTATAACCTTGACTAATATATGCCTTATATTCATGGATAATGTCAAAAAGGAATTTCACATTTCTCGTGTTACAAATGTGACGATGTTTAACATGAATTAGATCTACAAAACGTCCTCATATGAAACATTCCTTGTCTACAAATTTCATCTCAATGAGCATTTGCTTCATTTTAGATATATTATGATATTCAATAGCTAAAGAAAAATAAAGAAGATTAATTCCTAATTATACATTTAAAGTCATAGTAATTTTTACATGAGATGATCTATTTATAGATAATACTAAGATAGTTGGTATGTCAAACATTATTACACCAACCCTTACTACCTAACAACATTTATTCTACCAATGTTTGATATGTAGTATTCCTAAACTCAACATTCTAATTCCTAAGCTCACCCTTAAGCTAAGGAAGTGATATGTAGTATTCCTAACTAATTTGAACTATCTAAAAACATATGCTTTGATAGGCACTTCGTAAAAATATCAACTTTTTATTGGCAAAAACAAATATATTATAGTTCAAGTCCACCCTCTTTGATTTTAGATTTGATAAAATGATGATTCATCCTAACATGCTTTATACACTTATGTTGGACTAAATCCTTGACAATGTTTGACATTGATTTACCATCATATATACAATAGTGCTCTCAAATTCTTTATGTAAATCCTATTGCAGTCTTTAGAGCCAAATGACTTTACAAATTCCTTGAGCAATTGCTCTGTATTCTACCTCGACATTACTCCTTACAATCATTAGCTATTTTTTACTCCTATAAGTCACAAGGCTACTCAAAGCCTAGTACAATATCTTAATGTTGACTTACAATTAGAAACATCTTCCTAATCAGCATCAGCAAAAGTTTCGATTCTTATATTTTTAGTTTTTCTAATAAATAGACCTTTATTAGGAGTTTCATTGAGGTATTTTAAAAAATTATTTGCCCCATCCATGTGATGTTTATTAGGATAATGTATGGCTTGATTGACAAACCTAATAAAATAGGCTAAATCTAGTTGAGTTAAAGATAAATATATTAATCTACTAATAAGTCTCTGATATTGACCTATATTTACTAAAGCATCTAACTTCAGGGGCAACCTTTTCCAGTTTTGAGGCAATGGAGTATCTAAAGGTTTACATTCTAACATTCCTATCTCCTTTAGAAGCTTTATGATGTATTTTATTTGGTTAATGACAATTCCTATCCTACTTCTAGCCACTTCCACTCCTAGAAAGAACTTCAAATCTCCAAGCTCATTGATTTTAAGTTCATCTTTAATGCTTCACTTTAATCTTACTATCTCATCAACATCATTATATGTAATAATGATATCATCAAGATACACCAAAAGAATTGATTTTAATCTACTAGTCCCCACTTTAATAAACAAGGTATGCTTAGCTTTAGTTTGATTATGCCTAAGTCGAACCAAAGTATTTCTAAACTTTATAAACCAAGCCTATGGGGATTGTTTCAAGCCATAGAGAAATTTATTTAGTTTGCAAACCTTACCAATACTACTTTAGATGTAAATCTTAGTAGCAATTTCATATAAATCTCTAGTCTCCATCTAAAAAGGCGTTCTTAATATTCAATTGATATAATGGTCAGTATAAATTCACTATAAGAGATAAGAAAACTCTAATAGAGAATAAGGATGCTATAAGAGCAAAAATTTCTTTATAGTTTACGCTAAAAGTTTGAGCATATCCTCGAGCAACTAAACAAGCTTATACCTTTTGGCACTTCCATCTATTCTATATTTTGTGCTAAATACCCACTTGCTCCCAACTATTCTCTTCCTTTCAAGCAAATATATCGCTTCTAAAGTGTTATTTTGATATAAGGCTCTCATTACTTCTAACATTGCCTCTCTCCATTTTGTCGTTCTCATCGCCTCCTAAATGTTTTTAGGAACTTCTTCCTCAACTGCTCATGCAAGATAAGCCCCATACTTAGGAGACAATTTTGAGTAAGACATGTATGTCGAGCTTAGTTTTTCACCCTCTCAGTTTTTTTTATAAAATTAGTTTTTCTCTAAGCCGACCAGTATTAAACCTTTACCTTTTTAATACTAGTCCTCAACTAGGGTTTAAAGAAAACCGTTTTTTCAATTTAAAAAGGGATTGAAGTCGCTACCCGATCGAAGTCAGGAAAAAATAGTTAAGTTATAATCAATTAGGTGGATTAGCTATAACTTAGTTATTGGTCTATCGGTTAAAATAAAAAAAACCAATTTGTAAAATGACTTTTTTGAAAATAAGAGATTTAAGTCCGGGGGCTAGTTTATTAAACCCTAAACGTGTACCATTTTTTAACTTTCTGAATTTAACTTCACTTTTCAAATATACCCTTTTTAATTTCTAAAAATATCTAATTATGAGATATGCGACTAAATTGATTAATTTACCTAAATATCTAAAAATGGAAAAAATAAAAATTTTCATATTTTAAGTTGCCTTGTACTTGCGTAAGGGTACTTACGTACCTGCTATTCGGGATCAGATTTCCGTAATTCGTTTATAAAAAACTTTAGTGGGTGGTTTGATTTTAATTTTTGAAAAAGGGTCGCATTTACATTTTTCCTAAGTTCAATTTATTCAAGGAAATTCTTTTAAAGGGTTTTAATTGGTGTTTTATTTTTGGAAGCTTTAAAATAGTCCTAATTTGGAAAAAAGGTCTATTTATTTTCATTTATTTTTAGAAAGCTTAATTTTTCTAAGTGTGAAAACGATTTTTGTTTACTAACTTATTTATTTATTTTTATTATATTATCTTATTTATTTTATACTTATTCTATCTATTTCTATTAAAATAAATAAATAGACTACTTTCTTTCTTTCCTTTTTCTCTTTTTGTTTTTCTTGTCTTTCTTTTTTCTTTTTCATTCTTTTTTCCTTTCTTCTTTTTCTCATTTATAACATTTACAAATAAACAAATGAATAAAAAAAATAAAAAATAAAGAAAAAAGAAAAACTGTATTGGCTCAGATTGGCTTTGAATCGGCTCACTTTGGCTTGGATCGACTTGATCGGCTCACTTCGGCTCGATTGGCTTAATTCGGCTTGGATTGGCTCGATTGGCTCACTTCGGCTTGGATTGGCTCGATCGGCTCACTTCGGCTTTGATTGGCTTGAAGTCAGCTCAAGAAATTTGATGGTGGTGGTTTTCGTAAAAACACTGTAGGGGATGCTATCCTAGAGAGAGAGGAATTGTATTAAAGGGAGGCAACTTCGATTTTTGTTTTTTCTAAAGTGTTTTGAAGTTTTCGTTGTGTTTTGAAAATGAAGAGTAGACCTCTATTTATAAGTGTCATGGTTGTGTTAAGGATGGAAAAAATTAAATGCAATATGATTTTCTTCCAATTTTGGATTGGACGAACCTAGACAATATGTGGTACCAAATACATAGCTGCGTGTATATTAATGTGCCATGTTGGAGTGTGTCTACCATATTTAGAAATGAGTTGGCAAATGACATGGCGATGACATAGCCCGTGACGTGACGATGACATGGCAATAAAGTGAGAAAAGAAAATAAAAAATATATTTTGCACTTTTTATGGATTGAACCCAGGATCTTCAAGTCATATGCAAAATCAAGTCTAGATGCTTATCCAACTGAGCTATTGGTTTTTCTTTATTCATATGTGTAATTAATTGCACATACGGACTATGTCAGCCTAAGCTAAATTTAAATTTAAACTTAGGCTCAATAGCCTTTTATTCAAAACTATTGAAATTAAAATTATATTATATTTAAAAAATCTAAAAATTTATTATTTTCTAAATACCTTATTTTATTTTGTGACTTTTCAAATTTCTTATTTTTTTTGTATTTTTTCTAAATTTCTTTTTTTTTTTGTGCTTTTTCCTATTTTCCTATTTTTTTTATATTTTTCTAGAATTCTTATTTTTTTCTAAATTCCTTCATTTTTTAGGGCTTTCTTTAATTTTCTATTTTTTTGAATTTTTTCTAATTTAGGACTCTATAACCTAATTTGAAAACTAAAAAGGAGGGGGGGGGGGGGGGGGCAAAAATTGGGTGTCTACAGATATCCCTCTTGTGGTACAGTTTGAGCAAAACTTTGCTATAAAGTTAAAATAGATACTATTTTTACCCCAAGAGAAGATTTTATTCTAAGAAACGCTATAGCAAGCTAGCTGTCCTAGGTCCAATCTATTGGGGATTTGGAGAAGAGAAGGGTGGTGCTCTAAGAGTTGGCCGAAAAACTGAAAGAAGAATTGAAGTTTGGTCATGCTCGAGGTAAAACGGGCAAAGTGCTCCAAGAGTTGGCTAAAGCCCTAGGAAGAATGAGCAAACTTGGTCGTGCCCTAATGAGCTAACTAATTAAGGTGGGCAAAGCCCTCTTAGAGCTGGCTAAGATCCTAAGAAGGATGAGCAAATTTGGTTGTACCCTAATGAGTTGACTAACCAAGGTAGGCAAAGTGCTCCTATAGCTAGTTAAGACCTTAGGAAGAGCTGACTAATCAAGGTGGGCAAAGCGCTCCTAAAGGTGGCTAAAACCTTAAGAAGGATGAGCAAACTTGGTTGTGCCCTGATGAGTTGACTAACCAAGATAGGCAAAGCGCTCCTAGAGCTGGCTAAGACCCTAAGAAGGATGAACAAACTTGGTTGTGCCTTTGATGTGAAAAATATGCCTAAAATGCTTAAATATGGAAAAGATATCTAATCCATGGAACAGTTGCCTAAACATGAAAAAGATGTCTAAACCATGGAATAGATACCTAATTATGAAAAATATGTCTAAATCATAGAAAAGATACCTAATCATAGAAAAGACGCCTAACAATGGATTTTATTTTATAGAAAACTACCTAAGTGACAAAAAACAGTTTTTCACTAAAAATTCCTAAAATGCCTAATTAAGAAAAACGAAATTTCAATGGAAAGTATACGATTCTATCTTAATCTTCTAAGATATATAATCTATATATGAAATATGCAATTGTACCTAAAGGATACAATTTTCTTAAAAAATGCAACAAAAATGAAAATTTTCTAAGAGGTTGCAATTTTTAATAAAAGATGAATTTTCTAAAATAAACATGTAATTTTATGAGAATGCGCTATAATGTAATCTTTCTAAAACATGCAATTTTTCTAAAAGGATGTAAACGTTCTAAAAAATACAATTTTAATAATAAATATGCAAATATGCAACTTTCAGTCTTAAGCATGAAAAAAATTACCAGTTTATTGAAATTGATATCACACCTGCAAAAGGACTCCAATTAACGACACTATATGAAAATAAATTTATCGTGCAATTCAACTAAAGTGCTATCATGACATATATGAAAAACTAATGAATAAACAAATATCTAAATAACTGATAATAGTCAAAAGTTAAAATTAAAACAAAGGACTTGCACACAAAAAACAAACAAAGTTAGTGTAGTATTCTTAGTATTTATATATATATATATTTTTATAATAAAATAATAAAAATTAAAGAAAAGAAAACAAAATAAAAAAATCAAAAAATGAAAAAAAAAACCCTAAACAACAACAATAGCCATATTAGATTTGGTTCTAAAGGGGGTTCACGAAGGTCAGACTTGACTTGGGTCGTGATTAGATCTCTAAGCCAATGCGGGTTGGATTCCCTATGGAAGAAAACAACAGTTGATTTTGGCTCTGCATGTCGACCGCTAGGTGACCTTTGAATGGGAGACTTGATTTTTGTGATAAATTAGTTGGTAAAACTCGAGTTGGTGATGGTGTTTTAGTATAAGGTGGTAGTTTTAGTGATTGGAGAAATTCAGTGGTGGTAATAATGTTCGGATAATGGCAACCATGGTGTTTTAAGTTGGATAGAGGACAAGATTAAGGGTTTTTGGGTGTAGAAGACTCGATGGTGGTGCTAATTTTAAGTAGTAGTGGTGTTCGGTTAGCTTTTTGAAGTAGTGGTCAAGTATCATGGCTTGGGTTCGGTTTTTAGTAGTTGCGCACTATAAAGGCCCAATGGATGGCTAGGAGGATTGCGTATTAGGTCGTGGTCATTGTGTAGGGTGTTATGTACGAACAATGAGAGAGATGGCTCGGACAAGGGTGGCATTATGCATAGCGGCTGTGATGTGGGTAGTTGCATGGTGTTGTAGTGTACGAGTTATAACGTACGGTTAGTGATTGGTTTATTGGGCCCTGTTCATGCGACAACAGAGTAACCTTGATGTTGGTTAACTATGTATGGCATGTACTATAGTCATGGTGATGCACGATTGTGTTGTTGAAGTGGCTATGCATGGTCGTTAGTTGAGTACTTAAGTGTTGGGCGTGTTATGTCGTACAAGTAGGAGTGAGAGAGAGGGTTGGTCGTGAGGATGGTCATCGATTACGGTGTTTAGGTTAAGAGGATTGGATGAAGGTGATGTTTTTTTTTTCCCCTAGAGTTTGATCTAACTAAGCTTCTTTTTATAAGTTTTAAAATTAAATCTCCTTTTAAAGCTTGGATTAACTCATATCCTCCATGTCTTTATCAAAGAGATCATTAGTCTTTATCAAATCTATTTGGGTTTATTCAATTACTAGTGAATTGAGATTCCATTACGGATTTATTCTATTTGGTGAAGTTAATAAGCTGTAAGTCCCTATCTTTGAGTTAACCAACCTCATCAAAGACCTCATTCAAGCTCCTGTCTTGAGCTTACTATGTGGAGCCTAAGCCTTCATGGCTAGTTGGTTAAATCATGAGTTTGGATGAAGAGTAAGCACACATAGCTCAATTAGATAAGCAAAGCTAATAGTTGGCATAAGACTATCTTCGAGATCTTCTATAGAAAATGTGGAGTCAAAGAGAGGATCTTAGGAAAATTATTTCTTTTCTAATATAGCTCGGTAGTCTATAAATAAAAGATCAACATTTTGGTAATTTAGTAAAGGATTCTAAAACCCTTACTCTTCACTTATATTATACATTTTCTCTCTCTCAATACTGATTTAAATATCAGAATGACCACAATGAAATCACCTCCGATACTCTTGAAAGCTTAAATTTATTACCTTATATAAGCTATCCATATCCTAATGAAAATCAACCATCAACAACATATTATGTTTATTGTTTAGAGAAATAATCTTAGGAGAAAACATTTTATGTTAACAATTGGTTTCATGGAAACAATGGCCTAAAGTATGTAAACCTCAAAATACTTCCTTCTTATTACTGATGCTGCCTCTTTTGTTTACTTTGCCATTATCAATTTGGATGAGAAAGCCCTATTAGATTACAATTTTTGCTGGTAGAATTGGTTGTATTCATATAAGACAAGTAATTGGGCCTAAAATGGGAATGTGGCAAAGCTGGGCTAACTCGGCATCTTGGGATACTATATCTATAACTTAAGTTACTTTCACTGGGATAAGGAAAAAAAAAAAAAATCGCATCTAAAGATTGCTAAGTTTGTAAAACATGACACTATAGACAAATAACCAGAATTATTTAAGATAGTAACTATTGATTGTAGTTGGACCAATTAGGATGTATGGGCTCATGTAGAGTCCAGTTTGACTAGGGTTGGGCTTTGACTCCTACTCCTCAATATTTGCGAAAACCCCCCTAAAGGTGTGACCATGGGGGCCCTCCGATGTTTAACTTAGCAAGGAGGACCAAAGAAAAGAGAGACGAGCACCAAAGACCTAAGGGATCATACTCACCTAGTGTGTGTGTGAAATATGTCAGGCTCTAATTGAGAAAGAGGGGAAGGAGAAAGGTTCTTAGAGAATGAGAAATGAGGACCCCCTTACTTTTTGGCGCTTGGTACCTTTTATGTGGATTACCTAGATATATGGTGATGTGTCTCTGGGGTAGGATACATCGAGAAGCACTATAATGAAGTGAACCAAAAACAAACAAAGAAAAAAGTTAATAAAATTCGAGCAGCTACTGAAATGGATATAGCCTACCACTCGATCTTACTCGGCCTATAATCTACAGAATATGACTCACCGGTCCGAACTAAAGGGTTCTCGCCATTACTCTTTGCTAAAGGGAATATATAAGAGTTGAAGGATAATGAGAATACTAAGGTTGCTCAAAGGAAATATGAATAATTTCTCTATTGATCAGTTTTTTTGTTTGTGTACAAACAAGTAAGGGTTTATATACCTATTCATTAGGGCTACTTTATATATATGAAAAGACAAAATTGGTACCCTTACAATTAGGTTACATAAAATATACCAATAGGGGTAAAAGAGATAAAGAATATTCAGTATGGAAAAGAAAAAATCATTTTGAAATGTTGTGTCAGAAGACACGTGTTACTTGGTAACTGGATAAGAGAAATATGATATAAAGTAGGCGGAAGCAGAAAAACGTTTGTAGTCAAAGGCTGACCTGATTTGGATCAAGTTAGGGGTCAATTAGTTTTATAGAGAAGTCAGCTGTAAGCTCCAAAGTTCAGCCAAGTAACCGTAAGATTGAACTTAGAATCCAAGGTTTAGGGCGATCGGCTAAAGGATCCGATCATACCCAAATTATAAACTATTTAACAAGATACCAGTAAAAATGACCCTGTAAACTTAAATTTAAGAAAATAAGTAGTAAAATAGGAGATTATAAAATTTTCAAATTTTAAGCATAATAACTGCTAATTACCAAAAAGGCAAAAAATGTAATATAATAACTAATAAATTATTAGAGATAGATTATATGTATACTAAAAATTTTAGAATGACCAAAATAATATTTAGGAATGTTCACGTGTACCCTACATGTATTTACGTGTAGATAAAAATACGCGTAATTATTAAAATTGGCCGAAAACTAAGTAAATAATTAAAGAAAAATACAAAATAATTATAAAAAATCAGAAAAAAATCAGAAGAGGATAAGCTGATGCAAGATTAGGTCGTGACAGAAAAAGAAAAAAATAACCAATAGGAATTTGACAAACAAAAAGCCTAAAATCATGGAATTGGGGCAAAATCCCATCAAATTAATGCACATTAAATTCTACAATTGTCTATAAATAGGGAAAAAATTTACAGAGCACATTTGGACAGATACAAATAAGAGAAAATTAGAGAGAGTTGAAAATTCGAGAGAAAATTCAGAAAAATAAAAAAAATAAGAAAAACTATGCAGTTGGGGGTTTTAAAGGGAACCCACACCAAACGAGGAGCTGGGAGTGGCCGGCCACCACCACCACACGGTGGTGGCAGCGCCCAGGCCGGCCAACAAGGCCACGGCGGCCCGCGGTGGCCGGAGCCACCCGAACCGGTGAGTCCAAATTTCAGCCCGATTCTTGTATAATTTTGTAAAATTAGTTATTTTGCCCAGAAAATTATGAAACTTGTTATTCTGAGGTTTTATTGTATTTAGATTTAGGGAAAAATGTTGATTTAGTTTAATTATGTCTGGAAATATAGGGTTCTTAACAAATTGTTCAAAACCGAGCATGATTAAACCGGAAATTAAATAGGCTTAGGGATGTAGTTTGGGGCTCAAAATTTTTCTGTAGGATGCTCATGTAAAATAGAACAGTGCTATGAAGCCATTTTTTTAAAATTAATTTTCGAAATTTTTAAGTTAATTTTTAGCCCTAAAATGATGGAAAAATTAGGTAATTTGGAGTTAATTAGGTGATTAGGATGTTAATTACTGATTTGGATCTTAATTAGATGTTTAAGGAAGTTAATCTCTGCAGTGGAACCCTAATCCTAGCATTTAGGTACTAAGTATAGTTAATTAAGGAAATTAGTAATATGTAAAATTGTAAATTAATAAATATGGAAAAATTAGGGTTATTTAGATAATATTAGAGTAAAAATCAGAATAATATTAAATCTGAATTAAGATTGAATTTTAGGTAATTATATAAAAAAGTAAGATTTTCTCACATCGGGGATAAATCCGATACCCTAATTAGGACTAGCGTGTACCAAATAGCTTAGAATACTAAATTAAGACCCAATAGGATATTTGGAAACTCGAGCTTAATGTAATTAATTTCACATTAGGATTCGAGCATGTTTAAGATTTAAAAATCGAACCAAAACCTAATTTGGAAATTGATGCGGAAACCGAGACCGAACCCAAACCTAAACCTAAACCTAGAATAATTATAAAAGACTTAATACCTAGATAATTAGGCATATTAAACCGTAAACAAAACCTAACAATAAGCATTATAGGATAAAACGAACCTATAACATTTATATGAAAAGCTGAAACCACGTTCGTGTTATAAGGATAACCGGCGATGGCTTGAGCAGATCGGACCTCGAGTGAGCGAGCGAGGAGTCGAGGTAAGTTGGGATTAATACGATGCTGTATTTTGGGAGGCTTAAGATTATGCTTGGTTGTGCTTGTTAGATAGTTGAATGTATGCATGTACTTGATTATGGGTGATGCCATGATTCTGTTGTTGCTCTGCACATATTGTATGAATTGTATGTAATGATTGATCACCCTAAACTGGACTTAATTAAATATACGACCAGTAATCATAATTAAACATACATGGCAACTCGTTAGGGGATTTAGGACTCTCCGGCCAAATACCGATCCCTTCGGAAGGGATAGCGCAGGATTGCAAAATGGTCCCTTCTTCATCCTCAGTCGAACTAAGTGACAGGAGAGGAGGTCACGGCGGGGGTGAAGACAGTGGTTCGAAGGTAGTCGCGGGAGGAGCAAGGTCTCCATTACACAAGCCTGGGTTTGGTCGTGAGCTGTTGCATTAACGGTAACTCCTCAACCCGGATTAGAGTGGGCGCAATTTCTTTAATCTCACGACAGGCCGGACAACGTCGTGCGATGGCATTTGCTTGCACATGCATTGTACTTAATAAGTGATTGAAAACCTTGTTGTGTGTATGGTATAGTTTTAAGTCCTCCGTCCCTACTTACTGAGCTGTGGTTGCTCACATCCCTATAGACGTCGTGTAGGTGCTGGCTAAGAAGCGGCAACCAATTACTCAGAAGCTAGCAACTGCTGGATCCTGGGGAGTGAGGAAAAACATTGAAGAATAAACACATATTTTAAGGTTTAAGTTTTTATTTTAGAATTATTTTTCATTTTTGAGTGATGTAATAACTAGGGAATATACTATAGAGAAATGTTGTAAACTTTAACTACAATAATTGAATGATAACATATATATATAATTCCTCACTTTTATAGGTAAACGATTTATTTAAATTACAAATTGTCTACTTCAAAGCGGGTTAGTTGTGGACGCCTTGTGTAGATCAGGTCTAGGATAGCGGTTGTGAGGCCAACTTCTATCTTAGGGTGGTTTACACGGCGGGGCTGTTACGACTCTGCCACTTCGGAGCGTGACATCAGCTGTATTAGTGTTAGATGTTTGTAGTTGGTTTGGTAGCTTGGTTCGGATAGTCTTAGATTGTTTTCTAGAATAAGGCATCGTTGTTGGGTAGGAGTAGATCTGACACATGTGAGGATTTAATAGTTAGGTTGGTAGGAGATCAATTCAGAATAGGAATTCCATCTCGGATATGGCTTCGAGCTAATATTCTTCATGCGAGTTCTTGGAGTTCTTTAGTTTGGATTTGTGTGATTAGTCCAGGGGGTTGATTCCTATTACGTGGTGATTAGGAGTTTGATCATATAGGTTATTGGCAAACAGTGTGCTTTACAATAGAGACTGGGCTTCACTATAGGCAGCATATTGTGGCCAACCAGACCACTAAAACCGTAGCTCAAAGACCTGACAGCTGTTAGGGCTGCTGGGTGTATTGGCCGTATTACAAATGTCAGGTGCTCATTAGTGAACTTTGGTGGAGGGTAAGCATTAAAGACAAAAGCCAGGTTGAGATGTGATATCAGGCAAGTGCACCTATCAATTTTAATATAGTGAATGTGAGTCTGAGTCGATCCCTTAGAGATTTCGAATACTAATATTAGCCTTAGCTCTATTATCTAACCGGAAAATTGTGATGAGTTGAATGAATTAAAAATAATGAAATTAACAAGCTAAACTAATTATGAGACTTGATTAAGCAATTTGGAAAGCAGTAAAACTAAGAACGACTTCAAGAATGTAATAACGTATTTAGGAATTATTTCCTTTAGTGTTTAATATGTGTCCGCTTAAAATATATTCAATTTAATTTCTATTATTCTTGACTGGAGGGATTTACAATTAAAGTTAATACCTTTCTCAAGCATATTAACCCTAATCCTAAATTATTTACCGGAATCTCTTTACTTAGTAACATAACTTAGAATTGCATTAATGTATAATGAATTCTCACACAAACAATCAACTTTTCGGAAGAAACATGTATCTTATCTCTAAGTGTACATGTAATTCTCTCCAATTATGTCTAGATCTTATTACACATGTAATTTCTCAATCATCATGCATAATATAATAAATTGATACTCTAGAAATATCAATCAACAATTAAACAATATAATTGAATCAAGAAAAGATAGAAACTTTATTGAAAATTATAAATCAACCCAAGAGTCACATGAAATCCTAAGTTCCATAATCTTAAATACTAGAATTCTAAGCTATCATAATGAAACTAAAGACGAGTTCCATCAAAAACACAAAATAAAACATGAAAAACCCCTTTGATTGATGAAAAATCTCTCCGATCTTGAAGTTAGTGTTGCTTTCGCCTTTTTCCTCTTCTTCTCTTCAAGTCTCTTCACTTCTCTAGTGTTTTTCTCTTCTTTTGAAACCCTAATAGGTCCTTTTATAATGTATTGTAAGGTTTCTGTTTTCATCATCAGACATGGCCGTATAACTTTCTGACCCTGGCAAATTTTCTTGCATGGACATAGCTTGGAGACATGTCATGTCCCAGACTGTGTAACTTCAAAACTTCATAACTCCTTCACTTGAACTCCAAATTGAGTGAAACTTGATTCCTTTTCTTCGTTTTTAATCTTAGAACGCGTTTAAACCTTGAAATCAAAATTTTACTCAATTAAGTATCAATTTCTTAAAAGAAAACAAAAAATGTAAGGGAAATACTATAAAATCACCATATGAAATATGTTTAGAATAAGAGTTATCAAATTTCCCCACACTTGAGCATTTGCTTGTCCTCAAGCAAATAAATCAAAACAAAACTTTTGGGACAAGAAACGCTAAACAAAATTTATCACTATTTAGGAAACCGGTGAACGAATACACTTGACCCGTAGAAAAGTAAGAAAATCATTCTCAACTAACTTGCAATAATAAAGTCAACCAATTTCATCTGACCATATTTGAATGCTCCAACAATACTTAATACTAGAGTTCACTAGTTAATTTATGAAAATCAAAGTTTACCCGAATCATTTAACTAAGGATTCTTAAACTAAAAATTGGATTCTTAAACTAAAAATTGGATTCTTAAACTAAAAATTGGATTTAACATCTCGCCAACCGAGAAAGAGTCATAAAAATTTTATCCATTTGACTAAAGTGTATACAATTTTCTCTTCTATCTCATCAAGCACCATAATCTAAAACAAACACATTTTACATCCACTCATCCTTTGATCATCCCCCTAGTTCATATTTTTGTTGAGAGGTCTTTTAAATTTATCTTATTTAAGCACAATTGTGTTGGTAGAGGGAAAGAATCTCTCTCTTTTGACGGACCAAGGCCGATCCATATCAATTTTTTTCATTAGAATTGGCATTGAGACTCAATCTCGCTCTTCTGACGGACCAAGACGAATCCTTACCAATTTTTTCTATTCATACACTTGTTATTACTTTTGACCTCCAATCATTGTGATTTTTCAGGGGTTTATCAAAAGAAAAATTTCATTTGTTTGTTTGCTAAAAATTATAGGACTCTTAAAAATTTCTAAGAGAAAGGTATATATAAAAGTAAATTTAAAAATAATCATGACTAACTCTCAATTAGTGATGTTGCTCCAATCTCAAGTCTTAAAGTCTTAAGCTAAATAACTCGTAACTTTGCCCTCCAAAAATTTGACTAATCAATTCTAGTAAAGTATAGTAAGATCAATAATGATTAAGATGACACAGTTAATTTGGCTCAACACTTGTTAATCACCTTATTGCAAGTTAATTTAAAAATTAATTGGGTCAAATGTGAATAATTTGTCTCCTAAACAAATTCATATATATCCCTTCCCTACACTTAATAACGTACAGTGTCCTTAATGTACGACTAAAAAAAACATAGCAGCAAGAAATAAAACAAGAAAAATCAGCATAGGGAAAAAGGAAACATATGTACTGAAAAAGAAAGTAATACTTCCCTGCTAGTCGAAAATTAGGGGAAGAAGTTCAAAATGAGGAAGCATCATCATTACATATCTGAGTTCACATGCCTTGGCCAACGAAAGTCAACACAAAAAAAAAAAAATATGAGCTAAGAAGAGGGATCAGAATCCGTCTCTTCATCCTCCTCATCAGATGGTGCCTCAGCCATCGTAGTATCATCGTCGTTGTCACTGCCCTTAACATCCTTTTCACTACCTCTAACCGCCTCTTCCTCAGCACCCTCATCATCCTCTTCTTCACCACCCTCACTATCCTCATCACGTATATCCGACTCTTTCATTTTGAGAAATTTTTCCATTTTGTCTTGACGGATATGAAGTTTGTCCATACTTTCTCTGATATAATGAACCTCAAACAACAAAATATCAAATTTATCTTCAAAGCTTGTTGAAGACGTCTGGCCTCGAGATGTGCTGCTGCGAGAGCGTTGACCTTGACGTCTTGTTGATAATAGATTCATGAGTCGGAATGAATTAAGGCGCATAGGAGTGACTTGATTGACTAAGGTAAGTGAGGGCCAAACAACAACCTTAGTCCGCATGGCCTGCACGAGTAAGGTGATGTAGGGGCCACAACAAATATGCCCTTTCTTTCGTGTAGTGGTGGCTTGGTGGTTGAAAAGTTTAGAGAGGTCGATGGCGAGATTGATGGGATGTTTATGAATAACACTGTACAGATAGAGGTAATCCTTGTTGGACACCACACCGGTGCTGAGGCCTCTGCCAGTTAATGTATGCGCAAAGAGCCAATAAAGAACCTGATATGCAGGCTTAAACAATTGAGAAGCCTTACTCCTAACTGGATCATATGCATCACCAACAGTAATCTCGTTCCAAAACGACCCTACTGTTACTCCACGGGGAAAACGACATGAGAGACGTTGGAACTCTTCTGTCCATGTATATCTTTCTTCATAGAGACTGAGATATCTGCCCAATTGAGCTATGGTTATGTGGAATGGGTGGCTACTCAAAGTGAAATGTAGTTTATGTTTGGGGCCCATGCCAGTAGCACTTTCTTTATCGTGTTTGTACGTACATAAAAACTCCAAGGTCAGCTCTTTATAAACTGGAGCTTTAAGAGATAAAAAGTGCTCCCAAATGGTACCGTCCAAGAGCTCCTTCATTTCTGTGGTGAGCTCCAATTGAGCGAGAACATCCCAATCCAGACGAAGGGTCTCGTTGAAAGGCTTATTCTTAAGTAAACTATAGCGTTGCGCCTGGTAATCTTTCTTAAATTGAAGCATTGGGTGTTCCATTGGAGGGAGAGTGGTTAATGGTTCAACAATTGCTCCTGCTTGCGATGAAGAGGATGCTGCATGGATTTCCGTCGAACAGTAAGCCTTGCGAGATTCACTATTGAATACTTAAAAAGAAACAACAAACCAAATAAAACACGTGCATCCTTGCCACACGTAGTTCAAGAAGACAGAGGGAGATAAGATTAACAGTGAAGAATATTAACAGAATTCTCATTGGGACATTTAAAAAAACATGTAGAGTGCAGTTGGAAAACTAGTTGGTGGAAAAGACATAGCTTGCAAATGCATCCAACTAATTCTACAATAGACCCACTACACTACAATTAGCTTGAAACATAGACGTCCCAACGCATAAAAGACGCTAAATGACCTAGAATTGTTTTCTCATACTGCTAACCCTAACTAGCATAAGTAAATAATGATTAGCAAATTAGCAATCAAAATTCGGAATTGAGAGATCACATATGAATATCTAACTAGATGAGGCATCATAAAGGCATTAAAATCAAGAAACACAAGGCAATGGTGCATGGCGTTTATGAAAGAACAAAATAATTTTGCAGACCAAATATAAGAACCAATGCACACAAGACCGAAATTTCTAGTAGCTAAACTGCCTAAACCATGAGGAAGATAGAGCAAAATCAATAAGGAGAATTTACTTGGATCTGGATTCATAATGTCAGGAATTGTGATGTGAAGATGGAGAGAAGAGAGAATATGAAATAGAGATATGTTGGTTTGTGAGTGTGTGAGAGAGTGTGTGTGTTTTAAATGAATCGGGCGTGTACAGAATCGTGTAGGGCTAGGACACGACTGTGTCCCACGCCCGTGTAACTTCCTGTGTTGGCAGTGTCTTACCTGGGCGGACACGGGCTGGGACACGACCGTGTAACTCTCTGTGTTCGTGCGTGAATTCTGGACGCACACAGGTTAGGACACAAGTGTCTGCTTAAAATATATTCAATTCAATTTCTATTATTTTTGGCCAGAAGGATTCACAATTAAAGTTAATACCTTTCTTAAGCATATTAACCCTAATCTTAAATTATTTATTGGAATCTCTTCACTTAGTAACATAACTTAGAATTGCATTAATGTATAATGAATTCTCATACAAACAATCAACTTTCCGGAAGAAACATGTATCTTATCTCTAAGTATACATATAATTCTCTCCAATTATGCCTAGATCTTATTACACATGTAATTTCTCAATCATCATGCATAATATCATAAATTGATACTCTAGAAATATCAATCAACAATTAAACAACATAATTAAATCAAGAAAAGATAGAAACTTTATTGAAAATTATAAATTAACCCAAGAGTCACATGAAACCCTAAGTTCCATAATCCTAAATACTAGAATTCTAAGTTATTATAACGAAACTAAAGACGAGTTCCATAAAAAACATAAAATAAAACATGAAAAACCCATTTGATTGATGAAAAATCTCTCCAATTTTAAAGTTGGTGTTGCATTCGCCTTTTTCCTCTCCTTCTCCTCTAGTCTCTTCACTTCTCTAGTGTCTTTCTCTTCTTTTGAAACCCTAATATATCCTTTTATAATATATTGTAAGGTTTCTGTTTTCATCACCAGACACGGCCTGAGGACATGGTCATGTCCTAAATTGTGTAACTTTAAAACTTCATAACTTCTTCATTTGAACTCCAAATTGAGTGAAACTTGATTCCTTTTCTTCGTTTTCAATCCTAAAAAGCGTTCAAACCTTGAAATCAAAATTTTACTCAATTAAGTATCAATTTCTTAAAAAAAAAACAAAAAATGTAAGGGAAATACTATAAAATCACCATATGAAATATGTTTAGAATAAGAGTTATCAAGATGTTGAGGAAGGGATTAGCTGATGCTTGATTGGAGGTGACTTGAGCCCCAAGCTTATGCCAAATGGTCGATGTATGCTAGCTTAATGATTGAGGGTGACCTACTCAGACAGTTGTTATTTGGCTTGTCAAGCGAGCCGTAATATGGGCGACAGGCTTGTTACGAGCTCGCATCTTCATTGGCGTAAGCTCATGACCTCGCGAGAGGGTTATGGTGTAATGTGTGAGCTTGCTATTTGCTCGAGGCGGTCTTTAATATCCCTTGTGATGGGTTTCGACCAGTTGGGCCTTGGTTCAAGTAAGAAATCAAGTGTCAATAATAACTATTCACAATCAACAAAACATTCTAGGGTGACTGTGATATTTGGTGTAAGTAAATTCCCAAATGGATTGATAAGCAAAATTACTATGGGTTTGTGAAGGACGGAGAATACTGCTAATAAGAAACTTTTAGATTAAGTAATCAAAAGATATCCATTCATCGCTTGTTGACTTGGAAATTAACTATCTTGGATTGACTTTATATAAGAGTCCATTAATGGTGGTTGAATGAAACTTGGTTAATGGTTCAAAAATAAAAATTTTCACATTTTTCAATATTAATTATATATGTTACAAAATAATAAGTATATAAAAATATGAAAAATTGTTTTAGATTTGATGTCTTAGAAAACACTTCTAAGAAATCCATTGACAAATTTTCGTATTATATTTTAACTCAAAAGGTTACTTCAAGTCTTCAACCACTTGAAAACATTGGGATAATATTCCCTCTTCCAATCAGTCGTGTATCAATAATCCTGCGTGATGTCTTAAAAAAGTCCCAAGTAAAGGTCGAGCCGACGCTGGACAGTTTGCTCAAATTAAGAACGCACGTTACATTTGTAATCAATTCCAGGGGACCAATTTCTGAGTCCCTCATGTCTGAGATGTGATTTTGTCCGATGATGCCATGACGCAGCTTTTCAAAAGAATAAGTATCATTGGATATGCACACTTTTCTCATTGGTTATGAAGTCCTTTTCGAGCGGGAAAAACTTCAACGGTACTATAGCACACGATATGTATCAGCAAATATCCTAAAAATGTTAATAAAATTTTAATATGTAAAAATATAACTACACATTATTTAGACATATGATACATTAATGTTATGAAATTTTCTTTTCTCTTTTAAAACGGTCTTCAATTTATATCTTCTTACGTAAATAAAGTAATCCAATAAAACAAAAAATAGTTTTAGATATTGGTGCATTTTATCATACAGAATAGGTATACTTTCATCTCTTTTTTTTCTTTTATATTGTTTTAATATCTAAAAACGAAAAATTTTACCTTAATTTTTCGAAATGAAACAATATCTTTCTGTTTACGTTTAGCGTTCAAACATCAAAATTTTTTTCTGGTGTATTAGCTTTTCAAAATAGCAAATAAATAACTCCTTTAGAATATAAACATACTAGCAGGTACGCCACCTGTTACATTGGTGCGCACAAAATAAAATTATATAACTAGAATGCACCTACTATATATAATATATATCGATATAGAGACTATAAGTTTTGACACCGCATACATACAATAAATGCTTAGTGCCAAAAAGTAGCGTCATATATTGAAAAACGATATTAGTCAAAGCAGAATAGAATATAAACAAACACATAATTGTGCTGTTATAATGTCATCAAGTAAAGGAAATCTGTTCAATGTTTTCTAGAAATCTAAGAACAAAAATATTAGTTTATACTTAAACTCGAAATTTTTATCATTTAGAAACGTCTTGGCTTGGAATACCGTGCAAGCAATCCTCATGAAACCTAAACAAGAATTTTAGCTTTTAAATTTTTAACTTTTCTGTAAAATAAAAGTTGAAAGCATTTATCAAAAGTTTCTTTGAGTAAAAGGATATAAAATAACGAACATAAGATATTGTAGTATGTTAGTATAATTAAATCTTTTTTTTTATAATTAATTTCTTAGGTGAAGGTAGGTTTTGTGTTTCTCTAGAGAAAGAGAGGGAAAAAAGGAACATTATAGGAAGGCACAAAGCATAACAGCTCCGTTAATAATCCCCCTTACAAGTTAGAAACCAAATCGAAGAACTTTGATGCTGTTCAGTTTTCTAGGGTGACAGATCAATTTTCTCTTTCTCTTTCCATGAGCTCGACTGATACTCTACAGTATCAAATGATCTTGGTTTATAATATTTTGACAGAAACCTATAAACGAAATAAAATATAATAAGTACCATAATACATGAATAGAAGAATTACAATAAAGGGAATTGATATTTAGGGATAAGTTTAAATAAAATATTACTATTTCATAAAATAGTTCAAACAACGAATCCAGTTATTATAAAATTATAATGTAATAGCAGTTCCATAAAGTTGTTCAAATCAATTTGTGAAATGTTAATTTTTTATTTAAATTTTTTAAAGTATTGATTATTTATTTAAATCATTTTATAAAACATTGATACCTCATTTCAACTTTTCGAAATTTTGTTCCCTTATTTGAATCTTTTCTATCGTAATTCTTCTTAGAAAAAAGATTAAATATGAAAAAGGGCAAGCAAAGTAACCCAAAAAAAAACAAAAGTGTTATACAAAACCCATATCTAGCACAATCGGAGAGAGTTTTGTAGAAAGAAATAAATTAAAAAAAAAAACCTATCATTGAATTGAACCTTTATATATGGATAGAGAGATGATTTGACATCTCATGATAAATTAAATAGGATACAATATTATAATTTGAATAATTATAACGAAAGTTGAAATTAATACAGGAAAAAGCGATAACAAGAAAGAACCAATTCGATCTTCAACCAATGTAAAATATTTAATATTGATTTAAGGAGACTTATCATCATCGTTGGCCTTTGTTAAGATCCACTCACTAGATCAGCTTAAACTTTGGCAAGGACTGATTTTGAATTGTAGACCGACTCGAGCGGACCTCAAATCCACTCACTAGATCAGCTTAAACTTTGGTAAGGACCGATTTTGGATTGTAGACTGACTTGAGCGGACCTCGAACCAATTCAACCCGTGGAAGGTTAAGCTGAATTGTTGGGCCTAAATGATTTAAAAGGGTGAAACCATCCTAATCGACAGGTTGCAAACTGTTGGGCCTACTTGCCATTGAACTGATATGTTGACCTGGTCGGTTTATCCTCTTAAAAAAAAAAAAGAAAAAAGAAAAGTTACTAAATTGAAAAAAATAATTAAATAATATCTAGTAAGTTATTAGCATTTTGATCTATGGCAAAAATATTAACACATAGAAGAAGTAAAAATGAAGAAACCTATTTAGGTTGAATGCCTAGTTATTTATAAAAATTGCCCCCAAATTATTTAAAAGAAAACAAAGGTGATTAAATGGAGGGTTTCATATATCTACGAAAATAATGCATGTACATAAATGGATATGTTAAAGGATGTAGTTACCACCTTAAATATCATAAATTATAAAAATCAATAAAATAATGATATATTATGGTAATATATGAAAGAATAAAATAGAAGTATGTTGGATATTCCAATCTTACTTGTGTTTTGCACACAATCTCTCTCTCTCTCTCTCTAAATTGAAAAGAATGATAGTGGATGTAGTTTGCATATTGTTGATGGTATTTTGTTTTCTCTATTGTACGATCACTTGCAAAACGGAAAATAGTTACGGAGGTATGCTGGAGCTTTGGCACAATCACCCCGGTACTCATATCAACAAAGTGATGAGAGATTTAAAACCTTGAAGGAGAGAGAGAGAGAAGAATCCCTTTATCTAAAAACCTACATAAGACATCATTTCGTACTTATAGGAGATGGGGCTAAGCTATCTTTAGGTTGGGATATTTGAGCTTGGCCATATCCTAAGCAAGTAGGTCTTGGATTAGAATATTCCTTGGTTTAATTCAATTTTATTGAATCTACCAATTTTGTGATATATACTTGATGATATTTTTAAATTATTAGCTTTCATTTCTTTTTAAATTGATTATTATTGTTATTATTACTATTATTACTTATCATACGAAATATTGAAAACAATAAATGAAATAATCACAAAAAAGTAACATTATGGTAGCCATAGTTTTTTTTTTTTTTTTTATAACATAAAACTTGAAAAATGTAGATATGGCTTGCAAAAGTCATGTGTAGTTAAATCTTAAAAGACTTTGACTGTTTTTTTGGTTATTTTATTTTTGCCATTTGTTATTGCTATTTATCATCATTTCATTTGTTTTTCTTCTTATAATGTTTTTATTCAATTCCTCACATTAGGTGCAGTAAAGTGAGCATTTCAAAGATTTGGATTTTTTTAATTTATCTTTTTCAATTTCTTTTAATTTATAAATTGATAATTGAGATTATTTAAATTATTGAAATATAATATAATATCATCATAACATCATTATCTTTTTTATAATTTCAACTGTTAATTATATATAATAGCATTTTAAGAAAGTAAATTAAAAGAAATAAGAAAAAATTTAAATTAATTAAAGAGGATCCATTTCTTTTGCAAATAGGAGTTTTATGACGTTGGACCCAATCGGGTGTACTACCTGGAGTCCTAAATTACATGTTTAAACCTTGCTTGTTAGAAGGTTGTAGTTAATTAATATATACATTATAGTACCTTGACGAATTTGCTGACTACAAGTGACGCGATAATGCAAGTGGGAAGATCTCACATTCCATATTTATTGATATTTTACGGCTGGATTGAAAGCTCGTTCAGTTGGGAGCTGTGACCAGTGCTCGTCAATGCAGTTGCTAGCTTCTTTCCCAACAAAACTTTGCATAAAGTGAAAAAAGTTTTTTTTATGCTCCGTAAAAGAGGCTGACAGGGCAAAAGTGAATTCAGTTCTGTTGTTTTTTTGTTCCTTTTTGTGAGAATGCTTTCACAAAGCTGATCCGATTCCATTTCTCTGTCAGGTATATAAAGTGCGATTCTAATAGCGACTGTATAATGAATGGGTATAAATGTTGGTTTTTTTAATGGATGCATCAGTTCGATTAGATGTAGGGAAAGGTGAGATTCGACTCATGAATCAGCTTGAACTTGATCTATTGATTTAATGAATCGACTTGGATCTAGATTAGTTGGGTTTAACCTGCAATTGGACTCGACGGGTTTGATGGGTTTATGCGGGTCATAACTGGTGACCTACTTAAATTAGTGGGTCAGTGACATTAGTGATAAACTACTAATTTAATCTGCTAGTTTGATCTGGTTTAGTGAAAAAACAAAAAAAGATAAATTTCTCAAAAAGTTTTAAATTGATTAGTACTAACAATTTTTTTTCCAATTTATTTTACATATTCGATGCTTAGATTACATAATTTTCATTTAAAAAAAAAAACCTTAATTGGCTTTTTTTTTTTTAATCTAGGAGTTAAAGATATTGTTATTATTTTAGAAATTAAAAATGTTAAAATAAAAATTAATTTGTACAGTATGACTTTTTTTAAAAAAATTGAAATGATTAATCAAATAAACATAATGATTTTTTTTCAAATACAAAAATTGAGTAATATACTAAAGGTTTTAAAATATATATATATATAATATTCTGAAATTACGATAATGTGATTCTATGTATCGAATACGTAGGGTAACTGCTAATGTAGTACAAAAAAAAAATTTTAATTTTAAAGTCGTTAAAATATAATAGTTGCATTTTCATTACATCTCATATATAATATAATTTTTCAATTTATGATATAATATCGTTATATGACGAAATATTGTATAAATGTTTATTATTGAAATTTAAATTTAAATTTAATTTTTTTTTCAAATTTAAAATTTATATATATTAGTACTTATAATTCAGAAAAAAGGCAAAAAATGAAACTACTTAGAAATGGGAAAAATGTAAAAAAAAAAAGAAAGAAAAGAAAAGAGAATAAGTTACGAGCCAAGAAACTAGCCCATAAACCGGCAAGCCTATTAAACTGGCTTGAAACCATCCTTAGTTAGGTCGATTATGGTTCATTGGCCCCTAGGCCTGTGACCTAGTGGGTTTAAGCCGGGTTCGATATGGCCCCAAGTTTAGGTTTGATTTTCTTTGCTTTAATAAATTGTACAATATAGTAGAGGAAGAAGAAAAAAGAAAAAAGGTATAATAGGGATGGATAATTGAGTATTATCTATTTATAGATTTATGGAGAAAATGTAATTAATCGTCTAAACTGTTATTTAGGTGTTTTTAAATGTTGAAAACGGTTTTTTTAAACTTTGATAAATTGGCAAATACTCTCTCTTAGTTGCAAATGATCTTCTTAAATTTTGATTTTGATATTTAAACACTATTTTAAGTTATTATAGTGTACATTAAGACTTTTAAATTTTAACTATAATATAACTTTTCTATATGAAAAATAAAAATGTTTTTTATATTATCAATTTATTAAAATTAAGGAGGGCAATTTGCAATATTTGGAAAATTTTAAGGGAGTAAATTTGTATCTAGATCAAAGTTTAAGGAGTTTATTTACGATTTCTCCTAGATTTATACTTGTATATATTATGTGATACAAAATAACATTTTAAATGAATATAATTCCAATTAGTTGCTTTTAAATTGTTACCATGCAGGAAATTATGTAACTTATTATGTGCATGATTACATGTAGAAGACATTAGTATAGGTTTTCTTTTTTTCTTTTTAATCTAACCATGTATGGCTATCCACCCCTCGAGTGGTGAGTGGTTACCTTAAGGTTGCTTGGTGGTTCGAAGATTCATCAATTATTTTAGGCCGAATTGACCATCTTAAAGTTGGGTAGTTGATTTTATTTTATGTTATTTTAACTTTTGAATTTTTTCTTCTTTCTTTTGAATTTTTTTTATTTTAATTAATTATATTATTATATATATCATATATTAAACTATATGTTTTAAATTTTCTAATTTTTTATTGTTTATTTCCTTTTTTTATTGTTACTTTTCAATTTTCCTTCATTTTTGGTATTTTTTATTTTTTCTATTTATTTATTATTAATATATATATATATATATATGTTAATGTCACATGTTTACTACATTACATTAGAATCATTTGGCAAATAACAAGCACATCAATTGATACTATTGGTATTATAATAATGATCATTTACTTTAATCATATACATATCGATATCTTATTTACATTTCTTGAAATATTGATTTCATATTTCAACATATCTCAAAATGAGGTACCTTCTATTGTAATTTCCCATAAAAGTTTATGAAGAGCAGAAAGTGTACTACGAAACACTTGACAAATCGTTTTAGGATGCATTTTACAAATTTTATGAAAGTTAATTAAATATGTGGGGGTAATGAATACCCCATTGATGTTGCAAAATGTCTACTGTCGTGCAAACCGGGTACATCATTAATAAACGGAAAACATTATGGTGGGTATTGTAAAAATTCATAATTTGAAATGTAAGAAGCGTGGCAAACAAAAGCATCAGGGTTTTTGAGTGGAGAGATAGAGATAGAAAAGGTTGGGCTTCGGCTTAGGGCACATAAAAATCACGCTTTTCCAATCCACGCGTGACCCGTCTCGTCTCGTCTCTCTGCTCCATTGTTGGGGGTTCATTACCCAAGAAACCACCACCCCCACCCCACCCCACCCCACACTTTCTAGCCGTTTTATAATATATAGGGTCATCAGCATCTTCCATTATTATCCCCTTCCAAGTTCAATAAACCCTAACCTAAGCAAGAGCAAGTTTTGTTTTTCCTTTGTTCATCACTGTGTCTTGCAAGATTTGTGCATAGAAGACATACATATCCAATAATACAATGTATGTCGCTCTTTCTTTTTCTCTTTAATGCATGTTATTTTGAAAAGGTTATTAATCGGTGTCTTAATTCATTTTCCTTATCAATAACATGCTATCGATAGAAAGAATTATTATACGGCAATATATAACTGGAGTGAATACGAATAAGTGTATTAATTAAAGTTATGAAAAAACTTCATTCCTCGTGTTTTGTTTACATTATTTTTATATTATTACTCCCATATAATACTAATAAAATGTGGGAATTAATTGCATAGATGGTTGAGGTAAGAGTGCCAAATCTAGATTGTGAAGGATGTGCCGCAAAGTTGAAAAAAGCTCTCTACAAGCTCAAAGGTGAGTATCTAGTATCTATGTTTACATATATGCATTTAAGGTTTTCTTTTTCCTTTTTTTTTTTTCTCTTTTCTAAATGTGCACGTATTAAATACATTACATGTATGCATTTTAGCTCTTGGGATCAATCCTATCTACAATATGTTAACTTTGTATTTAAAAAAGCAATTTAATGTAAAAAGAGAATTAAGTGGTAAAATGGTAAATATAAGAGAAGTGGAAGCAAATATAATTCCTCTTTTGTGATGGATAAAGGTGGGTCGAAATGAAATGAATCTACATTTAACCCCACAAAAGTATCTTTCCTTTTATATGGATAAAGATGATGCGTGGGATGTGTATGTAACTTTACCATCATTTCGACCCACTTCCACACACTTCTCTTTAAATTTTAAGAGGAAAAAAAAACCTCCACAAGGGTAGAAAATCTTGTACTCATTTTTCTGCCATCTTTACTTTAATTATCTAAACACAGATTTCTTTTTTTTTTTTTTCCTATTATTGCCAACCAATATCACTCACTTTAATTATTTCAATCAGAAAGTGTAACATTGAAATACAAAATTTACGTGCATATTATTGTTGGATCATGCTTTATCGTATAAAACCTCAGCTGTGAGAAATAGGGTTCAGATATCAATTATTATAGATAATATGGAGAACAACATAGCCTTTAGGGTTTTAGATATAAATGATTATAGATAATATGGCGAACAACATAGCCTTTACTTTGTTCCTTACTGGATGCATGTGTCAAATTTATAATGTCACCAGTGATAAAAAAATTCCATAATTTTTTATTGTGTTTTAAACGAATCATTTAAATCATTTTTATATATCAAAATTAAGTTGTTTGTATTTTAGATGAGTCATATAAATCCTTAGTATTTTTGTTCTTACGTCTTATTGAACTTATTTGGTACAATGCCCTAAATCTAAATTACTCATCTAAATTATAATGAGGGATTTGATTGAATTTCAATATANAGTTGCATTTTCATTACATCTCATATATAATATAATTTTTCAATTTATGATATAATATCGTTATATGACGAAATATTGTATAAATGTTTATTATTGAAATTTAAATTTAAATTTAATTTTTTTTTCAAATTTAAAATTTATATATATTAGTACTTATAATTCAGAAAAAAGGCAAAAAATGAAACTACTTAGAAATGGGAAAAATGTAAAAAAAAAAAGAAAGAAAAGAAAAGAGAATAAGTTACGAGCCAAGAAACTAGCCCATAAACCGGCAAGCCTATTAAACTGGCTTGAAACCATCCTTAGTTAGGTCGATTATGGTTCATTGGCCCCTAGGCCTGTGACCTAGTGGGTTTAAGCCGGGTTCGATATGGCCCCAAGTTTAGGTTTGATTTTCTTTGCTTTAATAAATTGTACAATATAGTAGAGGAAGAAGAAAAAAGAAAAAAGGTATAATAGGGATGGATAATTGAGTATTATCTATTTATAGATTTATGGAGAAAATGTAATTAATCGTCTAAACTGTTATTTAGGTGTTTTTAAATGTTGAAAACGGTTTTTTTAAACTTTGATAAATTGGCAAATACTCTCTCTTAGTTGCAAATGATCTTCTTAAATTTTGATTTTGATATTTAAACACTATTTTAAGTTATTATAGTGTACATTAAGACTTTTAAATTTTAACTATAATATAACTTTTCTATATGAAAAATAAAAATGTTTTTTATATTATCAATTTATTAAAATTAAGGAGGGCAATTTGCAATATTTGGAAAATTTTAAGGGAGTAAATTTGTATCTAGATCAAAGTTTAAGGAGTTTATTTACGATTTCTCCTAGATTTATACTTGTATATATTATGTGATACAAAATAACATTTTAAATGAATATAATTCCAATTAGTTGCTTTTAAATTGTTACCATGCAGGAAATTATGTAACTTATTATGTGCATGATTACATGTAGAAGACATTAGTATAGGTTTTCTTTTTTTCTTTTTAATCTAACCATGTATGGCTATCCACCCCTCGAGTGGTGAGTGGTTACCTTAAGGTTGCTTGGTGGTTCGAAGATTCATCAATTATTTTAGGCCGAATTGACCATCTTAAAGTTGGGTAGTTGATTTTATTTTATGTTATTTTAACTTTTGAATTTTTTCTTCTTTCTTTTGAATTTTTTTTATTTTAATTAATTATATTATTATATATATCATATATTAAACTATATGTTTTAAATTTTCTAATTTTTTATTGTTTATTTCCTTTTTTTATTGTTACTTTTCAATTTTCCTTCATTTTTGGTATTTTTTATTTTTTCTATTTATTTATTATTAATATATATATATATATATATGTTAATGTCACATGTTTACTACATTACATTAGAATCATTTGGCAAATAACAAGCACATCAATTGATACTATTGGTATTATAATAATGATCATTTACTTTAATCATATACATATCGATATCTTATTTACATTTCTTGAAATATTGATTTCATATTTCAACATATCTCAAAATGAGGTACCTTCTATTGTAATTTCCCATAAAAGTTTATGAAGAGCAGAAAGTGTACTACGAAACACTTGACAAATCGTTTTAGGATGCATTTTACAAATTTTATGAAAGTTAATTAAATATGTGGGGGTAATGAATACCCCATTGATGTTGCAAAATGTCTACTGTCGTGCAAACCGGGTACATCATTAATAAACGGAAAACATTATGGTGGGTATTGTAAAAATTCATAATTTGAAATGTAAGAAGCGTGGCAAACAAAAGCATCAGGGTTTTTGAGTGGAGAGATAGAGATAGAAAAGGTTGGGCTTCGGCTTAGGGCACATAAAAATCACGCTTTTCCAATCCACGCGTGACCCGTCTCGTCTCGTCTCTCTGCTCCATTGTTGGGGGTTCATTACCCAAGAAACCACCACCCCCACCCCACCCCACCCCACACTTTCTAGCCGTTTTATAATATATAGGGTCATCAGCATCTTCCATTATTATCCCCTTCCAAGTTCAATAAACCCTAACCTAAGCAAGAGCAAGTTTTGTTTTTCCTTTGTTCATCACTGTGTCTTGCAAGATTTGTGCATAGAAGACATACATATCCAATAATACAATGTATGTCGCTCTTTCTTTTTCTCTTTAATGCATGTTATTTTGAAAAGGTTATTAATCGGTGTCTTAATTCATTTTCCTTATCAATAACATGCTATCGATAGAAAGAATTATTATACGGCAATATATAACTGGAGTGAATACGAATAAGTGTATTAATTAAAGTTATGAAAAAACTTCATTCCTCGTGTTTTGTTTACATTATTTTTATATTATTACTCCCATATAATACTAATAAAATGTGGGAATTAATTGCATAGATGGTTGAGGTAAGAGTGCCAAATCTAGATTGTGAAGGATGTGCCGCAAAGTTGAAAAAAGCTCTCTACAAGCTCAAAGGTGAGTATCTAGTATCTATGTTTACATATATGCATTTAAGGTTTTCTTTTTCCTTTTTTTTTTTTCTCTTTTCTAAATGTGCACGTATTAAATACATTACATGTATGCATTTTAGCTCTTGGGATCAATCCTATCTACAATATGTTAACTTTGTATTTAAAAAAGCAATTTAATGTAAAAAGAGAATTAAGTGGTAAAATGGTAAATATAAGAGAAGTGGAAGCAAATATAATTCCTCTTTTGTGATGGATAAAGGTGGGTCGAAATGAAATGAATCTACATTTAACCCCACAAAAGTATCTTTCCTTTTATATGGATAAAGATGATGCGTGGGATGTGTATGTAACTTTACCATCATTTCGACCCACTTCCACACACTTCTCTTTAAATTTTAAGAGGAAAAAAAAACCTCCACAAGGGTAGAAAATCTTGTACTCATTTTTCTGCCATCTTTACTTTAATTATCTAAACACAGATTTCTTTTTTTTTTTTTTTCCTATTATTGCCAACCAATATCACTCACTTTAATTATTTCAATCAGAAAGTGTAACATTGAAATACAAAATTTACGTGCATATTATTGTTGGATCATGCTTTATCGTATAAAACCTCAGCTGTGAGAAATAGGGTTCAGATATCAATTATTATAGATAATATGGAGAACAACATAGCCTTTAGGGTTTTAGATATAAATGATTATAGATAATATGGCGAACAACATAGCCTTTACTTTGTTCCTTACTGGATGCATGTGTCAAATTTATAATGTCACCAGTGATAAAAAAATTCCATAATTTTTTATTGTGTTTTAAACGAATCATTTAAATCATTTTTATATATCAAAATTAAGTTGTTTGTATTTTAGATGAGTCATATAAATCCTTAGTATTTTTGTTCTTACGTCTTATTGAACTTATTTGGTACAATGCCCTAAATCTAAATTACTCATCTAAATTATAATGAGGGATTTGATTGAATTTCAATATAAATATATATATATATATATATTGGCCAGCACTTATGAACGAGTTACATTTGATATATTTAATCCCAATTTTTTATACGCACCCAGAGCACCATGGGCCTGGTGTGTTGGGCCCTTCGATTGTGTGGGTTGGCCTATTTTCGGAAGGAGCCCAAAAAGGGCTCTCACAATTCACACGATGAATGGGCCACCCTTATGTCAGGAAGAAAGCCCATTTAGAGAGCTTTACCCAGCGAAAACCCATATAACTTGAACCATTTAGGACCCGTTCTGGGTTTACAGTACAAACTTCAAGACCTTAGTTTGAAGGCAACTGAAAAAGTTAAGATGGCAACTATAATTACAACATCCTTATTAGCGTTAGTACAATGATCTGCAATCCTTTTTAGGTTTTAGAGAATGCTCTTTTCTATTTTCCCTATTCTTACTATTAAATTCGATAAATATTAGTTACAGCTTAGTCATGCAAGAATCTCTCTATACAAATTAAGCTCAAAACAAGATTTGGGTCAACCATCGAAGCTTGGAGAGAAAAAAAAAAAAATGAAAAAACAACTGTACAAGCGAATTTTATCACTATAATTTGATATATCTTATTTCATGTTGTAATTATGATATAAATAATCCCTATTTGATATGAAAAATTATAAACAGGAGTGGAGGAGGTAGAGGTAGACATGGAGATCCAGAAGGTGACAGTGAGGGGTTATGCATATGCGTTGGATGAGAAGAAGGTGTTGAAAGCAATTAAAAGAGCAGGCAAAGCAGCAGAACCATGGCCATTCCCAGGACACTCTCATTTCGCATCATTTTACCAATACCCTCCTTACGTTGTCAGCCATTACTATGATACTACTCATAAAACTGCCACCAATGCTCATACGTTTTTTCATACTCCTGCAGTTTACTCCGTCGCGGTTGCTTCCGACGCGGCGTTCGCATCTCTCTTTAGCGATGATAATCCGCATGCTTGCAGCATCATGTAATCCACCAACTTGTACATTTATGTTCTCTTTTTCATTTTTTTTTTCTTAATTAACCCAATCTATATGATTTTTCTAGAAAAGTTCATTATTTTTTTTTTTTTTCCCTTTTTACTTTATCATGGTAGTCTTTTTCATGTATGGAGCAATCATGAGTTGTTGCAAGAGTATCGTAGGCAATGTTCCTCATTTCTCCATGATTACATTGGACTCAGTTTGGTGCTCCGCTTTGCTCTTTGCATTGACTAACTCTTACCGAAAGAGATTGTCTTTAGTCCTTGACTTCTTGCTTGGGGGAACAAACCCTCAAAGCAATTCATCAAGTGCGTATATGTTTGTTAAATTTTTAAAGCGTATTTTTAGGTTTCCGAAACTTTAAGAAAATATGTATACATCCTAAACTGTTGGTTTTCTTTTTTTTCTTTTTTCTTTTTTGTTTCCCAAGAATCCTAAAGGATCCAAATTTATAGTACTGAGTATTCTTTTCAAATTATTGAAGAGGTGAAGTGATATTTTAAGACTTTAACAGGTTCATTTGTACCTAATTAATAGTTTTAGAAGTGTATTTATGAGTATTCCTTTATTGTGTCCCAAGATACATATAAACTTAATGACTTTACCACTTTGTAGCTTAATTGGACATATTAGATTTGATAGGAATGGAGGAATTGATACTTTTCCATAAATCACCGTTAAAGCTTCAAAAAGATTTCCCATATGTATGCTGGATCCATAAAGCATTAAATTGGTGAAGGATACTCCAACACATGCAATCATGAAGGTAGATGTATTCAGGAGGAAAGTTGCCTTTGAGATTTGAGCAAGAGATGATTAACTGGTCTTTCTGTACACTACACATGCATCTCTAATAAGTTGCAATCAGACAAAAGATTCAATCATATTAATATATCACATAAATCGATAAATAATATATAAATATTAATAAAAATTTTCTATATAATAACTAACAAACGTATTTTTGGAAAAAGTATTAATTATATTTTTATATGTCCAGATTTTATAAGTATTTATATATCATTTATTAATCTATATTACTTGTTAGTATCGTTAAAATATTTCTTATTGCAATCCTAGATTTTTAATTTTAGGTAGACCTTGGGTAGCATTAAAGTATTTCTTATTGCAATCCTAGATTTTTAATTTTAGATAGACCTTGGAATCTTGATTCTAAGGAAACATTATGGCATAAAAATTCTTGGTACATATTATGAGGAAATTTTAAAATTGTTGATTAAGTGCGAATAGACCCTTGAAACTTTAAAATTCAACTTCTTGTTACTTCTAAAAATATGCATACACACTCTAAACTAATGCTAAATATTCAAAACCACTATAGCTATTTATGGTTTTTTTTTTTTTCCTTTTTAACAATAATCTTATGGTTTAATGATGTATTGCGGTGTGTATATGTATATTCTAAATTATTAAGAGCCAAATCACGCTTTAGGAATTAAAAAATCTATTTTAATTGTCTATGCGATTTTATGTGATATCATTCTTGGAACCGAAGATTCACGAACTAGGAGGTAGAAAAGAAATGATCATGGTAAAAAAAGCAGTCAATGACTATGCTCACTTTAATTATTTGTTGTCCTTTTTCCCAGAGCGTTAATAAAGATTTCAAATTCAGAAGAAAACATTTGGCAAAAAAAAAAAAAAAAAAGTCAGAATAAAACCGAATTGTCAAATCAGTAATTGAGATGGGTTTGGAAAATAAGGTAGGATTCTTTTCCTATCCAATGAATGGCCTGACTGCATTGACTACAACTTTTATCTAAAGCCATTGAAAATTATTAACTAAGAATATAGCAGTATAGTTATTTCTCAAGAGATCAAATCCAATATTAATTCTGTTTCCATCTTACTCGGCTCTGTTGTATTATCGGATATATATGACGCATCTAAACAGTATAAGATTCCATTCATGGGGATTTCATACCATTTGTTAAGAGTTAAAAAAAAATAATTCATGTTTTTCAATATTAATTATACACTTTGAACTAATAATTAAAGTTGTAAACAAGTCAAGTCGAAAAAATCGAAACAATACAGTATTAAACTTAAATTCAACTCGAATGAAAAAAAAAAAAACTTGAAACTCTAACTCAACTTGAACTTAATATGGTTTTAGTTTATAAGGCTGAACTTAACTCGAAATGAAGCGTAATAAACTCGAGCTCGATTTGATTCAATTGTTTAAACTCGAAAGATCTTAAAAGATGTCATAGAATTAATTAAGATAATAATATTTAAACTTGGTTCAAATTCGGTTAATATTTAAATTTAATTCAAATTCGATTAAGCTTATAAACTTATTGAGTTGTACATTAAGCTCAAGCTTTGCTTGACTAGATAAGTTACTTGAGCTTAACTCGACCATAGCTGAGTTGAATTTGAGCAAATGCTGAACTGAATTCGAATAATTTATGAATAAACTCGTCTTATTTACATCCCTACTAATGATATAAAATAAGTAAAAAGCGTGTACTCTATTTCTTAACAAATGCCCCTAAAAATTCATGCAAACTTTCCACAACAAAATACTTCTCATTCGAGTTCCAGAATAGAAGCTATTGTTTTCAACAAGCTATATGTCGCTTTCTTCCGGACTTCAACTCACTGGGTACCCACGCTCCCTAGAAAATCTACAGTCCACAGAGGTTTTACAAAACCACGGGAGTAGCCCAAAAACAAGAGATAATCTAAGATTTGACTAAACTGAATACTAGAATAATCAGGTTATAGAAAACATTAATAAATAAATAAATAATACTAGAATAGTCATTAAAAATGAAGCTCCTTTAATTTATTTATTTTTTCCCTCCATCAAGCTTATGTATGTCTTCTGATCAAATATTTTTTAGAGCATCCAAGTTTTCTTTTTCGTATATTAGTTATTTATACGTACAAAGTGTTCCACTTCGTTTATTACCTAATTTTCACTATAATAATCATCATGATCATTTAGTGTGGCGAATATAAAGATAAGGGTGAAAATAAGTTTTAAGAGTTTTAAAATTGAGTGATAGACCAATAAAATACAGTTCATAATTTTATAGAAGGAACCTAATTGTGTTTACTACTAACACTCCCTCCTCCTTCCTTAGGATTCTAATGTGTATGTCTGCCAAGAGGAATTCAAGGGAAAGAAAACCTTTTCCCAAAGTTGTTCTTTTTTCTAAAAGGCCTTATGATTGTGCAAGGATTCAAATAAACAGAGTGCAAAGGACATATCATGTTATTTAGTAGAAACCCTTTGTTAGGGAAAACTTTTGAGGAAGCCATGGGATAGACAGCCATATGCCCACTAGTGCAATCGACCACCCGAGCCGCCGGGTGATGATATCTTTTTGGTGGTTAACTAGCCTTTTCCTATTGGAGAAAGTTGTTGGATTTTAGATACCCATCGAGCATCTTTGCTTATTAATCAATATGGCGCTCTAGAGAAGTGGTTTTCAAGAAGGATAAGTAATTCTTGGCAAAAGAGAAAAAAAAAGAAGAAAGAAAGAAAGAAGGATTAGTAATTCTTGTTAACAGGTGACATTCATATGTCTATTTGGTGCTGAATTCTTGTCAATATTGAAAATAAATGGAATTGAATAGCTATCACAAAAAAAAAAAAAAAAAATACGGCACTATGTTATGATATTTATTCATATCATGTATTTGTCTCTATATAATTGTACTTATTCATATTGTGTGTCAATCTCTGTAATAATGTTCCTAATTGCATTATGTTCGTATTAGTGTTTTCATGTTACATTAATAATCAATAGCCTTATTTTTTTTAGTGTCAATACCTACTTTTAATTATATGTCCTAAGCTGTTGATTGCTATAAATGTTTATTTTAATAATTAGCTTTGTACTTACTTTAGTGCTGAGAATCTTTTTTTTTTTCTTTGGTTAAAGATAAGGTTTAAGGAATTGGGCTTAATTCAGGATAACTTAGAGAGATCTAGCTTGGTAGAATTGGAGCAGAGTCATGATTTTACCACTCTGGATCTTATTTGTCAATGACAAAAAGTAGACTAAAAAATGGTTATTCTAAGCTTGTTTAGACTTTGCTTGACCTTAATAGGGAGACAGGTTTCAATGGTGTTAATATGATACGTAAATTGATGAGTGGCATGTGAATATTAATAAAATTTTAATAAGTAAAAATATAATTGGTATTTTTTTAAAAAAATACATTTATTCACCAATACGTATCAAAATTTTATTAGTATTTATATATTATTCATTTATTTATATGGCATGTTAATACTATGGAGTTTTCTTTTCTCAATAGGCCTTAAGAGGACTTAAATGAGCATCATGCTTATTTCTTAAGAACATGGGCTCCTTTATATGAAAAATGACCTTTCTTTATTCTTTAAAAGATTTTGGGCTTTTCAAAGTGTACTAATAAGCCCATTTAATTACTAAAGAAGAAGAAGAAGGTTTTAATATTTTCCATTCATCTAATCTTAGTAATCTATTTTAGAGCAATCCATTGATTAATGTAAACTTTCAAAATCAACTAATAGGTGGCTTCTCTTCTCATTTAAAACACTTTAAGTATTGGTAAAATTCAGACAAATAGTGAAGCTTTGCAAGAACGTGTTTATAGAAGATCAAATATTTAAGTTGTTAGGAATGAAATCTTCAAAAACATCAAGTTTGATATATTATCACATGCATGCTTTTAAGATATTGAGTTTATCGTGTAAGCCCCACAACTAGCTATTCGGAGTTCCAATTGGTTAAAGGATTCGATCGAGCCTAAATTATAAAATAAAGTTAGAAATATTAGTAAAAATGATCCCGTAAGTTTGAATTTAAGAAAATAAATAATAAAATAAAATAATATGAAATTTCCAAATCTTAAGTATAATACTCGTTATTTGTCGAAAATATATAACATACATTTCAATAACTAACGAATTGTTATCAATAAATTATATGTATACTAAAAATCATAGAATGACCTAAATAATATTTAAGAATATTTATTTGTACTATATATGAATTTACATATAGATAGAAATACATGTAATTATTTAAAATAATGCTAAATAATTAAAGAAAATTCATAATTAATTAAGAAAAAATAAGGAATGATCCAGATTTAGGTTATGGCAGTTGGGGAAAAGAAGAAAAAAATTCAACTAATTAAATTAGAACAACAAAAAAGACAAATTGGAAGAAGATAAGGCAATTGTCTGATCAAATTAATACACAATAATTCTTCAAGACCTTTATAAATACCCTAAATTTTTTAGAAGCTCATTTTGATGTCTGGAATTGTAGAAAATTAGAGAAAGGCGAAATTGAGAAGAAATTAGGGTTTTATAAAAAATTACAGAAAAGCTGTACAATTGGGGTTTTTAAGAAGAACTTAGACCCGACGAGCAGCTAGAAGTGAATAGCCATCACTACCACCACACGATGGTGGCAGCGCCCAGATGGGCCGACACACCCATGGCCACCGCGATGGCTAGAGCCACCAGTTCTTGTGAGTTTCAATTTCTACCTGATTTTTTTTTAAGTTGTTAAAAATATCAAAATTAGTTGGAAAATTATGAAACTTGTTATTTTAGAATATTTTTGTATTTAGTTTTTATGAAAAATATTACTTTGATAAAAATATCTCCTGTGATATATAGTCCTTAAGAAATTGAACAAAACCTAATATATTTAGAATTAAAAATAAATAGGCTTAAGAGTGTATTTTTGGACTCAAAATTTTTGTGCAGATTACTTAGGTGATATAGAACAGTGCCACGAAGCCCTTTTCCAAAAATGAAATTTCGAAAATTTTAGATAACTTTTAGGCCTTAAAATGAGGCATAAAATGGGCTAATTAGGTAATTAAATAGATAATTACTTATTTAGTACATAATTATATGTTTTAGGATATTGAAATCTGATGAAGTATGATACTTGTAGCATTTAAGGTGTTAGATGTAATTATTAGGGTAATTATGTAGTAAATAAGTAATAGGGAAAAATAGTAAATTTTAAGTTAATTTTGTAAATTAGGGTAATTAGGTATAAACTCTAATTTGGGATGAATTTAGACATTTTGAAATGTTAATTGATGTTGGGAGATGGTAATTAAAGTGATCGAAATATTAGATGTGTATTATGTACATAATAAGTGATAATATATAATATGCAATTATTGAAAATATAATAAATAGAAGATATTAGAATTAAAATTGATATTATATAAATAATAGGAATATATAATAAATCTGATAGAAACCTTAAATTTAGGTAATTATATGAAAAATGTAAAAATTTCTTATATCAAGAGTAAATTTGGTATATTAATAAGGATTTAAGTGTATTGAGTGAAATAAAATACTAACTAGGGGTAATTATGGTATTTAATATACCCGAAAATAATGCGATTAATTTTACATTATGGGTTGAAACGAGTTTCTAGGATTCGTGTATAAAACTATATTTAGAAACTGAACTAGAATTTAATTTAGAAATCGATGCGGAAGCTGAACTAGAACTTAGCCCCAAATCGAGAATAATTGTAAAAGATTTGAGAACCTAGATAATTAGATGTATTAAACCTTAAATCAAAGATAATAATAAGTATTATAGGATCAAACCTATGATAATTATATGAAAAATGAGATAACGTTGGTATTATAGGGATCATTGGCAATAGACCGAATGAGTCCCACCTCGAGTAAGCGAGAGAGGAGTCAAGGTAAGTTGGGATTTATACGTTGTTGTATTTTGGAGACTTGAGATTATATTCGATTGTACTTGTTAGATAATTAGCTATATGCATGTGCTTAATTATGAGTGATGCTATGATTTTATTGTTGTTTTGGTTTATATTGTATTAAATAATTAATCACCCTAAATTGGACTTAACGAATATATGACTTATAACCATAAATCGAACTTGCATAGTAACTCATTAGGGGAAACTTAAGATTCTTTGGCTAAATACCGATTACTTCAAAATGGATAGCGTTAGATAGTATAATTGGTTCTTCTTTATCCTTAGTTGAACTAAGTGATAGGTGAGGAGGTCGCGGTAAGGGTGAAGTCAATGGTTCGAAGGTAGTTATAAGAGAAATGATGTCTCCATTGCACAAGCCTGGGTTTGGTTGTGAGCTGCTGCATTAATGATAACTCCTCAACTTGGATTAGAGCAAGCGTAATTTCTCTAATCTCATGACGGGTTGGATAACGTCGTGCGATAGCATTTGCTTAAACATGCTTTGCACCTAATAATTTGGTCGATAACTTCGTTTGTGTTTGTGGTATAGTTTTGAGCCTCCATCTTAATTTACCGAGCTGTGGTTGCTCATATCCCTATAGTCATAGTTATAGGTACTAGCACGGAAGTAGCTTATATTTATCTTAAATCTAACAACTATTGGATCCTAGGGAGTGAGGAAAAATATATGAAGAACAATTATATCTTTAAGGTCTTAGCTTTTATTTAGAATATTTCATTTTCAATTAATGTATTAATTATGAAATATAGGATAACAAAACCTAACAAATATTAATTGTAATATTTGAAATCTAGTGTATATACATATTTCCGTACTTTCTTAAGTAAATAACTTATTTAATTTATGAACTGTTTACTTCAAAGTGGGTTTGTCGTGGTCGCTTTATATGAATCGGGTCTAAGATAATGACTGTAAGATTAGTTTCTATCTTAGAATGGTTTACATAGCGGGACTATTACGATTCTATTACTTTGTGACGTAACATGTCGTTCCTTCTCCCATATGTCTTTCTCATCCTTCCACATGCCATTAGTTCAAACCAGCATGCTTATTGTACATGATGAGCCACCTATAGTAATGCCTATACCATTTCTAATGACGGTTAAGAAAGTTGTTATGAAAGCAAGTTAACTAATTAAAGATTGAGTGCAACTTTATCTATAAGTGCGGTTATAGGTCTAGAAACCTAATGAACTTCATTTACATTCTAGTTTAATTGCATTATATTAGTCTTTTTATGCTTTTATTTTGTTATATTTATATTTGTTATGATTTACGTTTAAAGCCAATATTAATTTAAAATTCAAATGTAATGATTTTGAATATAAATGAATAAAATAAGATTTTTACTTTTAAGAAGGTAAAAATAACTTGAGAGTTTTGTAGAATAATTAAAATATGTATTTATAAGGTATAATATTGAGTGAGAATCTTTACTTGTAGAAATCACGTTGATTATAAGTTTTAGCGACTACGATTTCGATCACTAAGGATAGGGTAGGGTGGGTTAGGTTAAGGGAGTGAAGTAGTCCTTATAAGCCCTAAAGATAAGCCAAGTGACCGTAGGATCGAATTTAGTACGCAAAGTTTAGGACGATTAGTTAAAGGATCCGATCAAATCTAAATTATAAACTAAAACTAGAAATATTAGAAAAAGTGATCCTGTAAGTTTGAATTTAAGAAAATAAGTAATAAAATGAGAAAATATAAAATTTTTAAATTTTAAGTATATTACTTATTATATTACTAATAAATCATTAGAGAAAAATTATATGTATACTAAAAATTATAGAATAACCTAAATAATATTCAGAAGTGTTTATTTATACCTCATATGTATTTATGTGTAGGTAAAAATACGCGAAATTACCTAAATTGTTTGAATTAGCGAAAAATTTACTAAATAATTAAAGAAAATTATAAAAAAATTAAGGAAAAATAAAAAAAAAAATCAAGGAAAAGGGGAATGAGCCATATCAAGTTGTGGCAGTAAGGGAAGTAAGAAACTAAAATTAACCCATTAAAAACAAGCAACACAAAAGATAAAATGAAAGAGATATGAACATTGTCTTGTCCTAATTAATACATAATAATTCCTACAAGGCCCTATAAATAGTAAGAAAATTTATAGAGCTCATTTACTCAGTTAGGAATTGAGAAAAATTGAGAGAACCAAAACTAGAATCTAATTTAAAAACTGAACCTCGAGCTAATATAAAGTGAATCGTTAGTAAATAATAGGTATATATGGAGAAGTGAGTTAAATTATAACTTAGGATATGTATCATCAAAGTATAAACATTAAAAAGACGTATTTGTATTATAGGATACTCAGAGACGAACCAACCTGTAATTTAGTGATTGAGCGACTGAGAATTCCATGTAAGTTGGGTTTATTACTTCACTGTATTTGGAGTACTATTTTAAGGTATTCGGAGACTTATGATTGTAATTATGATTGTAAGTAGTTTTATGCATGTGTTTTCGTATCTGACTTCGTGTTGGAATTTGTGTTGTAATTGATGATTGTAATAATTGGATTGGTGTGAAATTATTTGAACATCGTAAATTGAACATAATCTTATTCAATCCTAAAACCCTAAATTATCATGCATTGCAACCCCTTTAGGGGACCATTTGGATTCTTTAACTAAACACTGATATCTTCGAAAAAGATAGCGCTGGATAGCAAATTAATCTTTTCCTCTTTTTTAGCTGAACTAAGTGATAGGAGAGGAGGTTGCGGTGATGATAAGAGCATTAATTCGAAGGACAGTCTTAGGAAGAGTAGTGTCTCCATTGCACAAACTTGGGTTTGATTGTGAGCTGTTGCATAACATGAAAACTCTTTAACCCGAATTAGAGCGGGTGAAATTACTTTGATTTTGCAATGGACCGAATTACGTTATTTGATGACACTTGTTTATTGCATTGCATGAAAATAATTGCTTGATAATCTTGTTTGTGTTTGTATACATTCATGAGTCTCCGATTCAACTTATCGAGCTGTAGTTACTCATACCCGTATAGATCCTTTTGTAAGTCTTGATCTCTGAATACTTTGAGTAATATGTCGCTCTACAATTATTCAGAGGTTAGTTCTTTGAAGCCTGAGGGTGTGAGGATTAATTCACCTAGTAGTTAATGTACATTTAGAGTCTCATTAGTAGCTTTAAGATTGAAAGATTGATATTCGATATGTAAATTAGCCGACTGTTATGATATGATGTAAATCATCTGAGAATTCTACAGTAATGTACATGTAATCATATATACATGTTGACTTGAAACTTTAATATTTATTGTTACTTTAGTTAAATTTTTAATTGAACTGTTTACTTCAAAACGAGGAGTTATCAACGCCTTTTGTAAATCATGTTTATGATAGGCACTGTAAGGTCAGTTACTATCATAGGATAGTTTATATGGTGGGATCTTTGTGACTTTACGACTTTGGGGCATAACAGTCCCTTAGTACCATATAGATCATTTATAGGGGAGAGAAATTAGCCATAACATTGATCTTATGTTGATAATGAACATGGAATACATCCTTACGAAGAGATGCGATTGGGGTGGAATTGATATTATAGGGTATAACGTCTTTTAGGACTTGAAAACTCTATAATTTTTTATCACTTATTACTCAAACCTACTCTTATGAGGTCGATGGACTCCATAAGGTTGGATTTAATAGAGTTCAAACGAAATGAATGAGAGATTAGGGTGAAAAGTAGTTACATAGGATTAAGATTACGTTTACTGATTTATATGAATAAAATTTGAAATTAAATGTGTTGTATAGTATAAAACTAATATAGGGTATACATGATGTATAGATTAAAAATAAATATTTTTATTAATATATTAATTTTTTATTGAACCAAACTTCCTATGGATTTTTTTTTTAATTTTACAACCAAACCCTAAATCTTATAGGTTTACCAACGATATCAAAAAATTCTATAAAAATTCAACAGTATCACCGAGTTTGTATCAAGTAAGGACAAAGACGTAACCTGTCGTACAACTTTGGCCTTCTTGTGCAAGGAGCTTAGCGAAGGATGACTGCCCGTAATACAATAAATGCTGTTCAAAGGAAAAGAATCATCGTTTATCAGCCAACGGTTGTCGTGTATGTGAAAGGAAATTGTACATGCCTGGCTGGTGTGTCCCATGAAACTTTCTAAGCCTGTATTTAAAGGCCCTAATCACCTCATAGTCACGAGTCACGCCTGTTCAATTCTCAAACACTCTCCCCTCAATCCTCAAAACCATTTCACGTTTCTTTTAGTTCCAGACATAGTATTATTAATTTATTATACACTTCTTCTTATGGCTCAGGTAATTTTTACTTTCTTTCCACTGATTTCTTCAACATATTTAATTTAATTATTTTCAAATTTTAGATCATTACTTGTGTCTAACGTATTCTCATCTTTTTTCTTTATTTATTTATTTTTTTGTATTATATATGTGATTGTATTATATCAAAAATCAGAAAGTGGTATTAAAGATCTTGACCATGACTGATGATAAGACCAAGCAAAAAGCTATAGAAGCAGCTGCCGATATATATGGTAATTATTTTTTCTTTCTCAAATCTATAATCAATTTGAGCTAATTATCATGTTGTATATGCTGATTTATTATCATATTTTGAATTAAATATGTTAAATAGTTTGATGATAAAAAAAAAAAAAAAACTAGCTATTTTTGCAACTGATTTAGTAATTTTCTTGTTTATACTAATTTCTTCTATTTATTATTTATTTTTATTTTTGTTGATGATTTTGATGAGCAGGAGTGGATTCGATAGCGGCGGATGCAAAGGATCAGAAGCTGACGGTGATCGGACAGATGGACCCGGTGGCGGTGGTGAAGAAGCTGAAGAAAGTGGGGAAGGTGGACATAATCTCTGTTGGTCCAGCTAAAGAGGAGAAGAAGGAAGAAAAGAAGGATCAGCAGAAGAAAGAAGAGAAAAAAGAAGACAAGAAAGGGGACGGCAACAAGGACAAGGACAAGAAATGAAAATTAGGAAAATGTTAAAACGGGTGTTTCAGGAATCTCTTTAGGTTTTTCTCTTTTTAAGCACAAATTCTGTTTTCTGATGAAATAATCCGAAAGAAAGAAAACAAGTTAAAATTCAATAGACGAGAATATGGTTATAAATCCAGAGGAATTTTATGGCTATGTTCACTTAGGCTTCTGCTGATTATTTTTTGTGTGTATATTGTATGAATATTAGACTTTTTGTGCTATTCTTGAAGCAGACCATCTTGTTGTGAAAAGATTTTTCTATGTAATGCATGCTACGTGTGCGTTCATATAAAGTGTATAAATACGTATTATGTTCAGATTTATGGCCATACTTATAAACTATGAAGGTTAGTTTTTCTTTAAAAGGGATTAGATACAAATGTTAGGGTGATATATAAATGGTAAGTCCCAAATTCCCAAAAAGCAAGTTCATTTTTTAATAACACTATTAAAAAGTATATCGGTATTAGAAAATGTAAAAAGTTGATATATATAAATATACCACTAGAAAATATACAGTACTATTATAAAAGTCATTGATTTTTCCATAAATTTTATTTTGTGTGAGATATAAAGCCATAAATGACAAGCGAGATGATATTATTCTTTTATTTGATAAATCTACCTATCAAAATTTGCTCATCTAAATAAATTTTATGGTTTTTTTTTTTTTTTTTAAAAAGAATGTCTTTATCTTATAAATTATAATAGTGAAGAATATCATTATAAAAGGAGAGGATGTCTGCAAAACGTAATGGGCTCTAATGGGAAAAAAGGGTTAACAAACTAGGACGAGTTTTTATTCTCCTTGTAGTTCTAGCCACCATCTGTTTATTGGTCACTGTCTAATTGTCGTGTCGTATCGTTCAAGCATACTGGCGTATTATTGCATCACCCACTAGGGGAGATCGATGACTTCAAGACATGAATAAGGGACCTCCTTCTTGCATTGCATCCTAGGTGGCTTTGAATTGATATCGTCCAGTCCAAGGTCCTTTCACACCTGCAATTTTTCAAAGAAATTTGAAAAGAAAGGATAGCAAAATTAAAGACTTTTTGTTCAGTTGGTTTACAGCAGCGAACCAGAGACGTGTGGATATAAAATAGGGTATAGGATTCTATTTAAACCCTAAGTTTTGAAACCAAGATATATATACCTTATAACACGTAGAAACTACACAAGAACTTGTACTTTATAAGACCAAGGCAAGATGGCTCCAACAAAATCCAAATCAAGTTAGACCAAGCCATTGATGGTCCTTTCCGACCTATGCTAGGTGCTGCTTGGCTTAAAACACGACCTGGCTAGACGAAGACCCTTGAAGCTCTAGAGATTTAAACCTTAGGCCTAGATCGACGGGGCCTAGATCAGAGAGGCCCAACCCATGAAGCTCCCAAGTCTTTGCACAGGACTGGTTGCTATGAAATATAACCACTAACTGTCTCCAGTTATTTTTCAGGATTCTCGGATCACACCATCAACATGGAAGACACGCTTCCCCCAATTTGTTTCGGTCTCTTCCCCTGTAAACACACTTTGGCTTGCTCGACACTCTATCCCACTTACTTTCCATCTCTTCCAACACTAATTTAAGCACTATAATGGCCACTTTAGATAATTCCCTGGTTATTTTTCTTACTCCCATATATTTTCAGGCCTTTGAAGGTAGTCACGAGGCTCTCTCAAGACTCAAACTTTATTGACAAAAAGTTAGGAATAACATAAACCTATAAAACTTCCTATTGTATTTTTATATAAATTTTTGCTAAAATTTCCCCATAATCTCACAACTATTTCCACAATTTTATAGCTTAGTACACTCTTTTTTCTTTTTCTTTTTTCTTTTTCTTTTTTCTTTTTATCATGGAATATAATCACAAAATTGTAATATATCATAACTTTTAGATATACGTGATTAAAATAAAAAAAAATAACACCATAATCATTCCCACTTTTGAAATTTTCAATTGCACTAAATAAAACATACTGCAACAAAAAAAAAAAAAAAGAAGGTTGACATGAAAAATCATGAGATCTTAATTCACATTATATAAAAACAATATTAAGTAAAAAAAAAAAATTAATCTATTGATTGCTCCCGCTCAGTGATATTTTTATCGGCCGTTGTTCTTCATGAATGGTCTTATTTGTTGAAGTTGCCTATTATTGGCAAAGTAGATAGTACGAAAAGAAAAAGGTTCACACGTGAAAAAAAAAAGAAAAAAAAAAGAGAATTATAGAAATTCAATTACCTTAGAGAAAATCATGCGAACTACGAAAGTAAAGGAAGTAAAAATAGGGCTTTTTTTTTTTTTTTTTTTTAGCTATTATCTCGGTAATAGTATTTTGGAACAAATGAGATTATAAGAGATGGAAAATAATAACTAAGAAATGTTTTAATGTTTCCAATAGGCAGCTGAGCTTAGTCTACATGTGTTTTTTCTTTTCTTGTCTTTTTATTTTTTGACTTTTTAATGAAAGATAGAAGCCATATGTTTACGTGAAAATATAATATCGTGTCTTATAACCTATATATCTTAAAGTACATATTTCATAATAAATAGGCTACAAAAATGTTGTACTTAAACTCTATTTGTGAGAGTAGGTTTGGGTAAATTATATTTACTTTTGTATGACCTTTAATCCTTACTTAGAACCTTCTTGATCAAATAAGGTAGGATAGTATATAAGATCCAATGGGGTTACCTACTTAGCCTAGTTTAAATGGGGGAAATGAAGTGAAACAAAGTTAGTAATTAGCAAAATTATATCTATTTTATTTGGATGAATATTGTTATTGATGACTCATATTGAGATTCTTTAGGCTTAGAAAACATTAAATGCACTAGAACGAGCATTGAAATCTCCTTTAGTCTATGAACAATAACAAAACCTAAAGATCACTGTAGAGTGTATATATAAATCATCTTCAAACCCTTAAAAAAAAGCCATAAGGTCCTCTCTAAATACCTTGATGGGCCTTATTTATAGTTGCGGGTTGATGGGATTAGATCTAGTGTGAAATCCAAAAATATATGATATATACTTTGGGGGAATTCTAGAACATTAGTATATTCTAGTAAGGAAACTCAATATTTTTTTATATATTGAAATTATAATATTGAGTGTGCTCCTTAATAAATTGGTTAGACACCTATAATTATGCCATAATAAAAACCATAAAAATATACACATATATAGAAGATAATGAAATAACGGAAGTAATAAATATAGATAAATAATAGTAATAACCATGTTTGGCAAATTATGTATTGAGCAACTTATATGCATCGCTTTATAGGACCTTTATCTACATAATGAAGTAGTATTATGATTCAAAATAAGATTCTAATAAATAAATACAATGGTCACACTGAATTGTTTAAATATTCTATAAAAATATGTAGTATAGATTTATACATATTTAATAATAATATGTACAACTCTATAGTTTTAAAATTTGTAAATGGGTTTTTCTATTCATATTGGAAAGATTTACATCAATACCCCCTTACATGTAGTGGTATCAATTGGTCTTCCAAATTCTGACCTATTGAATATCATTGAAACATGGCCTAAAAAAAACAAAAAAGAAGAAGAAGAATATCATTGAAAACACTACATAGGATGTAACTCCCAAACGTTTAAAGGAAACTAAGAAAATATTAGCGAACTCGACACCCAATTAAATATATAGCAATATTTAGAACCTTAAGGATAATAATGACAAATATAATACTAATAATGATAAAAATAACAATACTTTAAGATTATGAGATCTTTAAGTAAAAAGAATGATAATAAAAATAATACTAATATTAATAGTACTCGTCCTAACCATAATAACAATTATAGTAATGATAATGATAATTTCTATAAGTGTTGCAAGCCCTGTTCCCACACAAATTCGAGCTCTTCTTATAAGCTTGGACTCACAAGCCCCATATTTCTTTCTTTTCGCGATAGCTCAACCCAAGCCCACTATTTCTTCCTTTTCCTTTCACAAAACCGTACCTCAATGGCTCTTGTTTACTCATCTAATATCCTAAACTAAGGGAGAACTAATCAAATCTACAAGCAGATCACGCCAGCTCTATTTTTGTAACACACGTCCTTTCAGCTCTCGAAGTATCCATAAAAGTACTCGGCAACCTGAACCAAAGTCCGCACAATCCAATGGATGTTAGACAAGAAACCCCGTTTTCACCGCTTCTCTTCACTATAAAACGGCGAGTGTATGCTCCGAAGCTTTCACTATATGCAGGGCATTATCCATTTCCATTACCTATGTGGGATTGCACTAACTTCTGCTCTTTTCTTCTTCGACAGAGAACGAGTTCCGTCCGCCTCTTTTCTCTATGAAATGTTTTTTAACCCATTTAACTAAGCTTCAAGATAAACCCATCCTTAAATACTTCTCTAGATCTTCTATTAAATCCTCACCACCAACACCGCATATTTACACTCAAAGCCCCAAAAAACACACTCAAATGTTGCTATGTGAACTGATATAATGTTAGAACTACAAATGTGTCGAGTCGAGTTGTACCGAGCTTTTAAAAACTTAAGCTTAGCTTGCTTAAAAATTATCGAGTTTGAATTTGAGCCAAACTTTTCATCAAGCTTGAAATTAAGGTTTGATCTCAGTTTGTTTAAATAAATGAGTTTTATTTTTAGCTTAAACTCGATTCGTTTATTAATCAAATTCAAATTGACTTAAGCCTAAAATGAGCCGATTTCGATTCTATTAATGAGTTTAGGTTTACAAAATTAAGAAATAAATAAATTAATTAAATAATTAATAGATAGTTGTAGATACTTGATTTTCGTCCCTAATCATTATAGTTTTGGTTTTTTTTAAAAGAGGGTCTTAACTTAAAAATAATAAAAAATAGGAAAAAGATAAAACTAATAAAAATTGACAAATAATGAAAATACCAAAAAAAAAAAAATGAGAAAAGAAAAAATTTCAAAGATTCTTTAGATTTTTTAGGAAGTAAATTATTTTAGGGATAAATAGTTTTAGTTTTAACTTAGTTCAAATAATTATTTTAGAGAGTTACATGTTTTAAATACAATTCAATTGTACTAAAAATTAAGGTATAGGTTAATGACCTAACGGTTAAATATTGAAATATTTGATAAGGAGGTAGTTTAATGTTATAAGTTTGAGCCTTGCTAGGCACTTATGTGTTTTTGTTCTTCTCTATCTTTTTTATTTTTATAGAAAGCAAGTTAAGTGTACAGAATCTCATTTAATCAAATCTTTTTCATTCGAATTTGAATAATTATAAAAGATTTAAATCTAGTTTGATTTTTATTAAATTAGATTTAAATATAAGTGATTCAGATCTAATTTAATTTTTATCAAATTAGATTTGAATTAATACAAGAGATTCGATTCGATTCGATTTGATACGATTTATTTTGAGCTTTTTATATTAATCGCATGGCTTAAAATAAAAAGGGGGATACCTTCGCTGCTGTACACACTAGTCTAAAAAAGAGAGAAAAACAAAACTGACATCCGTGACCAATCCACACTCGCGCACATCCTCATACACAGAGCCTCCACCATCCCTCTCATACATGCTCGCATACGATACGACCACGCAACAATCCAACATGCACTGTAAGCAAAGTTTGGTTCTTCTTTTTTCATTATATTTATTTGTTTCTTTCTTTCTTTCTTTATTATTATTATTATTATATTACTATTTTGTTAGTTAGTTGGTTAAAGTTTATAACATATCATATATATATATATATATATATATATATTAGTTTAGTTGTTTTTAGCATTAAATTTTTTAAAATTCTCTATATTAGGACATTATTTTTTAGTATTAGTTGTCTTGTAAATATCAAGTATATTATATAATATGATTTTATTTAAGTAGGTGATTGTTTAATAAGTAGAGATATAGATATATATTAACTTAAGGTGTTCTTTTAGCATCAGTTTTCTTTATAGATTAAGTATTGATTTAAATAAATGTTTATTTAAGAGTAGTAGGATGGCTATAGATATATGTATTAGTTTAGGGATTATTAGGATTGGTTTTTCCTTAGGATTAGGTCTTGTTCAAAGATTCATCACGTAGGCAATTGTTTTTATTTAAATAAAAATTTATAAAAGACCCCTTTTTAAAAATAAGATTGTTAGAGAGTTTTTTATAAAACAACAACACTTAAGAGTTAGGATTCCTTGGATTTTTTAAAAAATAAACTAAATCGATTGAATATGTAAGCTTGACTGATTTTCACAAATTAAAATAAACTAACGCACTAATGTTTTCAAAAAGGATTACAACCGTTTAATCTCGATTAGCTGGTACGTAAGTACCTTTGAGGCGACAATAAAATTTGTAAAGACTTAGATTCTTTTTCTTTTGGTTTTGATTTTTTTTCTTAAAAATATTTTAATTTGAAAAAATAATTCTAATTTCGAAAAATATATAGTGGTACTCGTTAGGGTTTAATAAGTTAGCTCCTGAATTCAGAACCCTCTAGTTTTTTTTTTCATTTAAATTGAAATAAAAAACTGGTAGTTAAATTATAGTTAATCCAACCAATTGATTACGGTTTCTTTTTCTTTTCAAGATTTTGATCGAGCGGTGACTCCAAATTTTTTTAATAAAAATCAGAATTTCTCAATTTGTTTTGTGGAAGATTAATATTAAATGGGTTAGGGTTTAGTATTAATTAAAAAATGAGAAATCAAATTAAAAAATAAGAAAATTGAAAATCAGGCTCAACAGTTTGGCGACTCCACTAGGGATCGCCATCAAGAGGTCTAACCATTAGAATTTGCTGAAGTTAGGATTATTTTTTTAAAAAAAATTACATACTTGAGTTGATTGTTATTTTATTTCACTTTTATTTTTGTATAATAACATTTGTTGTTGCTGCTTACTTAGGGGGGTCGTTTTGGGTTTTTATTTTATTTTATTTTTCCATATCATAAATGCATAGTAGATATTGACAGAACCAAACAATATTAAGACCTTAAGAGGGGAGCCATTGTGTAAGCTTCAGATGTTATGGGGTAACCATCTTCCAGGGCTGATCAGGTTACTCCGCTAAAGTTCAGATGTAATTATAAAATTGTTGCTTTGAAAAAACGCGATGGTTGCTAGACTTGAGAATCTTTAGAACCCACCCTTTGCATTATATAAAAACTTTTTTCAAAAAATTACAAGAACTCATGATATGGCAAACTTAAACAAACGAGGGCAATCGTGAACTTATTGTTGTAATATTTCCTTATAAATAGCTTCTAATAATTTTGTGTAAAGTTTAGCATAGATTGTGATTAATTTTAATATTTTCTTTAAATAAGTATGGCTAAATTGAGTCAAGGGTCATTTGAGGAGATCCATGTCCACTCACCTTATTAGTCTAAAAAGTCACTTCAAATGTTGTTTCGACTTTTTAGCCCAGATAAACAAGAATTTATTAGGAACAAGATTGGGCTCATTTTATTCCTATAGAAGAGCCTTGTTAATATTTCCCTAGTATAGGCCTTAGTATAGTTATGAGGGCTCGAATTTATCACTTTTTGTTTTGGCCAACATCAGTTGAGCCTAACCTTGTAGAGTAAATAATAAAAAAAATAAAAAAGAGAGAAAATAAAACAACAAAACAAAAATAATCAAACTTGTAAAATAATCTTAGGTAGCTACCATTTTGCCTACTATTCTACTAACCAGAAATATTCATTCTTTTAGGTAAATTAGCATTTTGTAAATAGCTTTTCTCATTTGGAATAAATAGGATTTGGATATTCTCTTTGTTTAGTCTTTTATTTTTCATTCTTTATAATTCCTTATTTGTACATAGAACCTTAGTAGTGTTATTCTATATAAATTCTATAAGCTTGTATATAGAATTCTAGGAAAGCAATCATCCATTTACAATCCCATCACTTAGGCTCTGTAACATAAAATCCCTAACCTTTCCTCTTTCTCTTTTAAAAAGAAAAAAAAAAAAAGAAAAAGAAGAGAAATTTGCTAATGGTTATAAATCCTTGTAGGACTTAGGATAAATACAATCACTTGACTTATTAAAGTAGCTAACCTAAACACATCTACTTGGCCCAAAAAAGCAACCAACTAAACACGAACCCTTAACCCATCAAGATAGTTCAACCAACTCAAAGCTACTGAGCAATCGAGTCCAAACACGAATCAAGTCAAAACATGAGATTGTGAAATATTATCTAGAGCTTGATCCTTGATATAAACAAGAAGGATAATTCATAATTCCTTCCACTTCAAAAGTTGTCAATGCCAGCCCATTTGAACTCTAAGGAACCAGACCCGAAACCATACATGAAAGCTTAGGACCTTTAAGTCCTATGAATCTGGGGCAATTTAAGTGAGAGCAAGAAAGGTATGGGGCATTTGTTCTTTGAAATTTCACAACTAGGGCTTGGGAGCAAAGTCAATCATTACCCTAAGGTCAATTAATCCCTACATAGCGAATTGGTAACTCACATTTAAAAAGTTTAGAATGAAAAGAGGCAAGTTATATCCTACACACTAACCCTTAAACACTTTGAGAGTTGAGAGACATCTTAGTGATGATACTTTGAACTCATTCCTTAAAGGAGATCCATTTTGAATTTGATATGCAGATATAAATGAAGTTAAGCATTCATTTTCAAATCTTAGACACAATTATCCTTTGATAACCACGTTGAACCGATTCGGAGTCCTTTCAAATGTAAACCCTATCAAGAACCACCTCATAGTAGGGCAACTCAGAGGTTAGGGTCATTGATTAGGAGATAAGGATAAAATTGATTTGTGTTTACCCTAATAATAATAATTCAAGGATAGTTTTTGTTTTCGATAAATTGTTTTCTTTGAAGAAGAGCCAACATTTTTCTAAATACCCCAAAAGCTACACATACCTTACCTAAGCTAATATACTCTGAACCTATGGATTTAGGGCCTTGATTTATCTAGAGACAAAAACTTGACAAAAGAAACAATTATTTTTGGGGAGAGAAAAGAAAGAAATGAAATGAAAAAATAAAAAGAGGAAGGAAAAAAAAGGAAAAAAGAAAAAGAAAGTAAAAAACCTAGGAGAAAGGCAAATGAAGGAGCCCAAACATCGGGCTTGAGAAAATCTCCAACTAAAGAAGGCCTAAAAGCTTAAGATTGCTCGAACAATACAAGGCCTTAAATCACATTTCTAACCAAAAACATAAAACCCCAAATTCATTTTAGAATCGTATTTTCAACCACAAACCAAAAACCTCATATCCATTTTAGAATCACGCTCCAAATTGCTACAAGACCTTTTTATCCACTTGAATCTCAAACACAAGACCTCCCCATCCACAATTCCTCCTATACTCAATGAAAGCTCTTCTGATTTTGAGGAATAATTTATCTAAAATAAAAATTCTTTTTGAAATTGGGGCAAGCACACATCTAGTTTTTTCAAAGGGTTTTTTATTTGTATACCTGAGTTAGATGAAAGTACTTATTTCAAAATAGGCCCTCTCAATTTACTTTTTTTGAAGACATTTGACCAAAAGCTTGAGTTATAATACTAAACCCAAAAAGACCTGATAGAATGATTAAAGTGTATCATTTGCAAACTAAATCATAATTTTTATAATAGTAGTTAAGAGCGAAATCTAGACCGAGAGTGTGCAAATCTTTTTCGATTAGACTAATTGTGAGATACCTCTTCCTTAGGAAATGAATGTTTAAGGCCTATCTAAGAAGCTCAATATTAGGGCTAGAAACTAGGGTGGATATGTGATACCCTGCATGGTTATAGTGTTTCCTTTTCAAATAAGGATTTGTATATACTAGCGGACTTTTAAGAAAAAAGAAGAGAAACAAAAGAAGAAAGGAAAGGAGGGAGAGGAAGTAAAGGCTTGTTACAAGTTTTTTCCATCCATGTTGGTCTTAATGGCCAACTTTTCAGTCATGTCATAAACGGTCCATTGTCAATTTCTCAAAATCAATAGCTTTTTTGAATCGATCATATCCATCAGTATTTTTTTTTTCAACTACCATAAAGAGTTTTAGTGAATTCGTAGGGTGCTTACCTTTGTCCATTTCCTTAGGAGTCAAGCTAGCTCATAGAGTGCAGTCTTGATCTAAAGTTTCATAACGCTTCAATCAGCTCATCGAGCGCTATCCATATCTATATCTTCATTAGCGCTTCAATTAGCTCGTAGAGTGTTATCTCGATTCATATTCCCATTTAGGGATTTAGCCAGCTCGTAGAGCGCAATCTCAATCCAAAGTTTCTTAAGCTTCTAGCAAGCTCATGGAGTGTTATCCCAATTCAAGTTTTTTTCATCTTTAGGTCTTAGCTAGCTCAAAGGGCACTTTGACCGCTTTGGTTAGTCAGCTCATTAGGGCATGACTAACTTTCTTCATCTATAGGTCTTAGCCAGCTCAAAGGATGCTTTGACTGCTTTGGTTAGTCAACTCATTAGGATGCGACTAAGTTTCCTTATCTTTAGGTTTTGGCCAATTTAAGGAGTGTTTTGACAGTCTTGATTAGTCAGCTCATCAGGGTACGACCAAGTTTTTCTCATTCTTTAAGGTTAGGCTAGCTTTAGGTACGCTTACCCATCTCATCCAGTTTAGGTCTTAGTCAGCTCAAGGAGCGCTTTGACTACCTTGATTAGTCAGCTTATTAAGGCACAACTAAGTTTCCTTATCTTTAGGTCTTAGTTAGCTTGAAGGGCGCCTTGATCGCTTTGGTTAGTCAGCTTATTAAAGCATGACAAAGTTTCCTTATCTTTAGGTATTAGCCAGCTCAAAGAGCGCTTTGACTATCTTAGTTAGTCAACTCATCAGGGTAAGACTAAGTTTTTCTCATTCTTTAGGGTTTTAGCCAGCTCTAGAAACGCTTACCCATCTCATTTAATTTAGGTTTTAGCCAGCTCAAAAAGCGCTTTGACCACCTTGGTTAGTCAGTTTATTGGGGTACGACTAAGTTTTTTTCATCTTTAGGGTCTTAGCCGGCTCAATGAGCACTTTGATCGCCTTAGTTAGTCAGCTCATTAGGGCACGACTAAGTTTTCTTATCTTTAGGTCTTAGTCAGCTCAAGGAGTACTTTGACTACCTTGGTTAGTCAACTCATTAGGGTATGACCAAGTTTCCTTATCTTTAGGTCTTAGCTAACTCAAAGACCATTTTGACCGTCTTGGTTAGTCAGCTCATTAGGGCACAACCAAGTTTTTCTTATTCTTGAGAGTTTTAGCCAACTTTAGGAGTGCTTACCCATCTCATCCAGTTTAGGTCTTAGCCAGCTTAAGGAGCACTTTGACCGCCTTGGTTAGTCAATTCATTATGGTACGACCAAGTTTTTCTCATTCTTTAAGGTTTTAGCTAGCTTTAGGAGCGCTTACCCATCTTATCCAGTTTAAGTCTTAGCCAGCTCAGGGAGTGCTTTGACCGTCTTAGTTAGTCAGTTCATTAAGGTACAGCCAAGTTTTCTTCATGTTTAGGGTCTTAACCAGTTTAAGGAGCGCTTTGACTGCCTTGGTTAGTCAGCTCATTAGGGAATGACTAAGTTTCCTTATCTTTAGGTCTTAATTACCTCAAGGAGCGCTTTGACTGCTTTGGTTAGTTAGCTCATTAAGGCACGACCAAGTTTTTCTTATTCTTTAGGGTTTTAGCTAACTTTAGGAGCGCTTAACCATCTCAAGGAATGCTTACCCATCTCATTTAGTTTAGGTCTTAGCTAGCTTAAGAAGTGCTTTGATCGCCTTAGTTAATCAGCTCATTTAGGCATGACCAAGTTTTCTTCATCTTTAAGGTCTTAACCAGCTTAAAGAGTGCTTTGACCACCTTGGTTAGTTAATTTATTAGGGTACGACCAAGTTTCCTTATCTTTAGGTTTTAGCCAGCTCAAGAAGTACTTTAACCATCTTAGTTGGTTAGTTCATTAGGGTACGACCAAGTTTTTCTCATTCTTTAGGGTTTTAGTCAGCTCTAGGAGTGCTTACCTATCTTATCCAATTTAAGTCTTAGCTAGCTCAAAGAGTGCTTTAAACATCTTGGTTAGTTAGCTCATTAGGGTACGATCAAGTTTTTTTCATCTTTAGGGTTTTAGCCAGCTCAATGAGCGCTTTGATTGCTTTGATTAGTCAGCTCATTAGGGCATGACCAAGTTTTTTTATCTTTAGGTTTTAGTTAGCTCAAGGAGCACTTTTACCGCCTTGATTAGTCAGCTCATCAGGGTACGACTCAGTTTTCTCATTTTTTAGGGTTTTAGCCAGTTTTAGGAGCGCTTAGCCATCTCATCTAATTTAGGTCTTAACTAGCTCAAGGAGCGCTTTGACCGCCTTGGTTAGTTAGCTCATTAGGGTATGGCCAAGTTTTTCTCATTATTTAGGATTTTAGCTAGCTCAAGGAGCGCTTACCCATCTCATCTAGTTTAAGTCTTAGCCAGTTCAAGGAGCACTTTGATTGCTTTGGTTAGTCAGCTCATTTAGAACATGGCTAAGTTTTTCTCATGTTTTAGGGTTTTAACTAGCTCTAGGAGCACTTACCCATCTCATTTAGTTTAGGTCTTAGCTAGCTCAAGGAGCGTTTCGCTTACCATGATTAGTCAGCTCATTAAGGTACAACTAAGTTTCCTCATCTTTAGGTCTTGGTTAGCTTAATGGGCGCTTTGACCACCTTAGTTAATTAGCCCATAGGGGGTATAACCAAGTTCTAATAATTCTTTTTAGGGATTCTTGCCAGCTTACAAGGACACTACCCTCATTATCCTTCGTTTTAAACTTATCGTCATTAAACGTCTTAGTGTTCCTTAAGATAAAGTTGTCTCGAGGCAAAAACGGTACCTCTTTTGTCTTTGTGATAAAATTTTACTCAAATTTCACTATAAAAAGGGGCAGTTGTAGATACTTGATTTTTGCCCCTAATCATTATAGTTTTAGTTTTTTTTTTTTAAATAGGGTCTTAATTCAAAAATAAAAAAAAATAGGAAAATGATAAAATTAATAAAAATTGACAAATGATGAAAATACAAAAAAAAAAAAATGAGAAAAGAAAAAATTTCAAAGATTCTTTAGATTTTTTAGGAAGTAAATTATTTTAGGGATAAATAGTTTTAGGTTTAGGTTTAGGTTTAGGTTTAGGTTTAGCTTAGTTCAAATAATTATTTTAGAGAGTTGCGCGTTTTAAGTATAATTCAATTGTACTAAAAATCAAGATAGATAAATATTGGAGTATTTGATACGGACTTAGTTTAAAGTCACGAGTTCGAGCTTCATTAGGCACCTATGTGCTTTTGTTTTTTTTCTATCCTTTTTATTTTTACAATAAAGCGAGTTTAGCGTACGAGATCTCATTTAATCAAATCTTTTTTGTTCAGATTTGAATCATTATAAAAGATTTAAATCTAGTTGGATTTTTATTAAATTGGATTTGAATATAAGTGATTCAAATTTAATTTAATTTTTATTAAATTAGATTCAAATCAATATAAGAGATTAGATTCGATACGATATGATTTGTTTCGAACTTTTTATATTAATTGCATGGTTTAAAATAAAAGAGAAAAAAACAAAACCAACATCCGCGACCAATCCACACCCGCTTACATCCTCATATACAGACCCTCGACCATCCCTCTCACATACGCTTGCATACGATACGACTACGCGACAATCTAACATGCAGTGTAACCCTAGTCATACACTTATCCATTGTAGCATATACGCCAGCTAGTATTGATTCACTAATGCCTAGTAGCAGCCCCATCCTCTCACATACATAGCACCATGTCACTATCCATACTCCAATAACCACCGATCATCCATACTTCTTATCACAACTGCAACAATACCACATGTAGCATTGTACGGACAGCAGCATCGGTACATTACACATTCTCCAAGTGACTGAACCAAGCTACACAAATCTAATGTCTTTTGCCATAATCTCACTACAGCAACTAGATGCTGTTATCCAGTTTTCGATCAGCCCAAATTGCATCCTCGTCCAATCCCTATCCACGCAGCAACAAACCATCCACCGCGAATGCTTGGAGCAATCCCTTGCATGATCCTCATTGCGATTCGTTACGAACAGAAGTACACTTACAGCAGCGGCCATTCGTGCTGCAGCGCCAATTCCGATCAGCGGTCATGCCAGCAACACGTCTACTTCACTACGCCAAGCACACAGACAACAGCAATAACAACAAAAACCGACTGCAGTAGCTTGGACAACAAAAACCGACGTGCATCAAATCCTCATCCATGCACACTATCTTCACTCGCGAGGAAAACAGCAACGAAGCAACAGCAGGCCATGAACCACACCTGACTCCTTGCTGTCCAAGCTACTGCACAGTCCACATGTGCACGTCGCAGCAACTAGACCCTCAACGATTGCTGCACGCGGTGCTGACCATAATACATGCGAATGCATGATGGTCGCTCGCCAGCCGTCCTTCCGCGTGTAGTGTAGTACGTAATTGCAACTTTACGGCGCAATCGGACCAGAGAAATCCAAATTTGATCAAATGAGATAGCTCTTTCCAATTGGATTGGGACGAGGATATAGATGCTGGGAACGGCGACACTGATGACTGCATTGAAATCTATGAAACTCCTCCGCAATCAATTTTCAGTCGCACGACTCCACTGCATAACCGAACAACAAGCGAGGTTTGGTTCTCCTTTTTTATTATATTTATTAATTATCTTTATTTGTTTATTTATTATTATTATATTACTATTTTGTTAGTTAGTCGATTAAAGACATTATTTTTTAGTATTAGTTGTCTTGTAAATATCAAGTCTATTATATAATATGATTTTATTTAGGTAGGTGATTGTTTAATAAGTAGAGATATAGATATATATTAATTTAAGGTATTCTTTTAGCATCAGATTTCTTTATAGATTAAGTATTGATTTAAATAAATGCCTATTTAAGAGTAATAGGATGGCTATAGATATATGCATTAATTTAGGGATTGTTAGGATTGGTTTTTCCTTAAGATTAGATCTTGTTCAAAAATTTATCGTGTAGACAATAATTTTTTAAAAATAAAAATTGATAAAAGACCCCTTTTTAAAAATAAAATTGTTAGAGCGTTTTTTATAAAACGATAACACTCAAGAGTTAAGACTCCTTGAATTTTTTTAAAAATAAACTAAATTGATTGAATATGTAAGCTCGATTGATTTTTACAAATTAAAAGAAACTAACACATTAAAATTTTCAAAAAGAACTACGACTGTTTGATCTTGATTAATGGATATATAGGCACTTTCCAGGCGACAATAAAATTTATAGAGACTTAGATTCTTTTTCTTTTGGTTTTTATTTTTTTCTTAAAAATATTATAATTTGAAAAAATAATCTTAATTTCAGAAAATATATAGTGGTACTTGTTATGGTTTAATAGGTTAGCTCTCGAATTCGGAATTCTCTAAGTTTTTTTTTTTCATTCAAATTGAAATTAAAAACCGGTAATTAAATTATAGTCAATCCCAATTTCTTTTATCGAGGATTAATATTAAATAGGTTAGGGTTTAGTATTAATTGAAAAGTGGGAAATCAAATAAAAAAATAAAAAACTGAAAATTAGGCTCAACAATAGTGAATAAGGATTAAATTATATATTATATATTATTTTATAATATATTGTATATTTATATATATTATATAGATATTAGCTTTCAAATTTTAATAAAACATAATATTTGTAATATATATAAAATTCGCAAATCCTTTCACGAGCCTAAGTGAGTAAATTTACGAACCTAAATTGGAGTTCTATAGCTTGGCTCGTTTAGATAAACGAGACAAGTTTTATCTTGAGCTTGAACTCGATTCGTTTATTAATTCAAAATCTCATGAAATGTGAAGTATATTTGGACCTTTTCCAAACGCATTGATGAAGTAAAAACGCTTGCAACGTGGAAAATCAAAGAAACGAGTTACAAATGCATGTGTATGTATGCTGCATTTTCGCCATTCACCGGAGCCATTTTGGCTTAAGATTTGAACGCTACAAAGATAAGTTGTTAGGGATATTTTTGCATGATATGAAAGAAATTGCGGAATAGATTTTTCTTTGGGTAATTTTGTCTAGTTTGAAAGTGAAAACAAGGGAGAAAAATCGAGGACAAGGCGGAATGGTGCGTTCACAAACTGCAACTGTAGTCTCACTCACAGCCTTCTGTCGAGACTTGTACCACCATCTGGTATATTTTTGACGTTGCATGAAAACCAGAAACAGATACGCCTGATAGAGGAGGGTTCGTTGGTGATATACAGGGATAGGATTGGGTACTCGGTTATGTTGTGTTGGACTCTCTAGTTCTGATTTTTGTTCAACGTAAAAAATATATATATATATATATATATGAACAGTAACATTAATGATTTATGCACAGTGGCCCCAATGACAATAATAATTGATAATATTTATACCAATAATAATAGTGAGGTAGGCCTAATGGTATCGAATGAATAAACCATCTTTTAGTAAAATACTTCTGTTTCTTATTTTTTATACGTATGTACGTATATATATAGATATATAGTAATGATCATAATAAGAAGAATAATAACAACAATAATAAATGGCACTTATAATAGGGATATTGATAATGCTAAAAAAGTAAATACATTAGCGTAATTACTTACAATTAGAGAAATACTTGAATCATTATACATACATATATCATTTGCATGCTTTTATACTTACATAATTTTTAAGAATTATGTATATACATTCTGTATATATATTTATCTATTTATTTATTTCATAGTAACAAATCACATATTAAAGTATGTTTTATGGACTTGATCGCATATCCTAAATGATTCGAAAAAAGCATAATTCTATATATATACATATATATATGTTTTCCAAATAATTGCAACAGCATATCTTGCATTACTTGGAAAAAGACAAATAAGTGTATATATTTTACATTCTTTTAGGGAAAAAGTGCGTTTTTTATACATATATGTATAAAGAATTTAAGATTTGACCATTTCTAAAAGGATATACCTCCACATATGTGCATGAATCTATCTAATAAAGTGTCATTATTAATCATGGTGATAACGATATAAAAAATGTGTACATGCATAAAAGTTAAATATATATATATATATATATATACATATGCATAATTGTTTTGCTATATTATTATAGCTACAGTATTTACTTTACTTATTTATATGAAAAATAATTATGTATTTATATTATAACCTCAATATAACATTAGGTTTTATCTAAAATTCTTATAAAATGAGAAAAAAATAATAAAATAAATAAAGTTTTAGAGATGGAATTATCATATTAAATGAATTTTTTTAAAGTTTTGCTGTTCAACTTAAAAACAATAGTAACTATGTCTAGTTTATATAATACTTGAATAAAAAGTTTCCTTTGATGGGAAAAATCAGAAGTTATACAATGTATATGATATCAAAAATAATAATAATAGAGTAAAATATGGAAGAAACTATAAGTAGATTCAAAACTAATGATACTAGTAATTATTATAATGATCTAATATTGCATAAGGATGTAAGTTGAGAAATATACTTTATAAAGTCAATAAACAAATTTTAGTAATGTAAACCTTTATTTAAATCCAATCAACTTAGAGCCAGTAACGCTTATTATGGCTAGTCGTTACAACTTGAGACTAAATTAACCAAAATTAAATAAAATAATAAGTAGATGAATATGTTTGTTGAAGATATTAGAAACAAAAACCTTGTAAACTTATTTCTCATATATACTCGCTATTACTAAAGTATAACTCCTAAAGAATTCGTGAAAAGAATCAAAGGAAGGAGTTATTGGATATGCTTAATATGGTCCCTAAGCTTAAATTGAAGCAAAAGATCAAATTTTAATTTCCTAGGAACGCATCCTAAATTTTAGAGGAAAACAAACATTTTCCAATTTGAAATAACATATAAGATACAACTTATATTTTTGGACCCAAAAAAAAAAAAAAAAAAAAACGAAGAAGAAAGAGAGAGAGAGAGAGAGAGGAATAAATATATATGTAGGAACTAATGATTTTAGTAGGTTATAATATATTTGTAACTAGCAAATAATAGCATTAGTAATTAATTAAGCATAAATTTAGCTTTGTATTTTTCTATATTTATCTCTAATAAATTAGAGAATAATGAAGATAGTGAAAGGTAAATGCATAAGTATAGGTATAGGATATAATGTTATTTGGACTGAACTTAGAATGTGTAAAGGAGAATGTTAAAGCATATGTTCTATTTTCAAAATATCTACCCTTTAAACTTATTTTGAACCAATACCCTCTAAAAGTTTTGACTAACTGATTTTATTGTTTGGTAGAGGATTCGAATTCTCCACTATTCTAGTAAACCATAGAATATTAGTTTCCATATAAACTTTCATATAATTGTACTATATATATTATGATTAAATGTAATAAGTGAAAATTTAATTAAAATTTTATAATTTGTAACTTGTAAGGTGATTTTTATATTGCAAGTGTACATGTAATATGATGATCTTAGAATAATTCTATTAGGCTCTCTCTAGAATAGTTACATCAAGTTTGGGCAATTAAGCTTAAGCCTTGTGAGTTTCATTTAGTAGAGCATGGATCTTAATATGATGGCTTAATAACAAGCCTACTTATGTTTTGCTCATAGATTATCCCACCACATGAAATGCATTTTGGCTCTAGGCCTAACTGGAAATGGGGCATTCACCTTTTGTTTGTCCCATGACTATAGTGAGGCTTCATAGTTTCCATGTGGTATGGGATATATTGTTCAGGTGCTCGAAGGTCAAGCTCCTTGTCATCCAAAGCGCTTCTCTCTCACATTAGGCTTAAGTCATTCTAATTGGGATTCCTAATCCCTTTTGGACATCAAGGCCTAGGATAAATTTTGGTCATCTATAATTGTTATAAGTATTGTGTCCTATATCCATCCATTTCTCTCTAATTTTGTAGAGAAGTATTAATGTACTTCCAAAATAGTACTATCAACTTCCGATCCAATTATTCTTAGCTATAATATCAGTCCAAATCACATCTTTAAGCTCCCTTAAAAGCGTATAAAAAATACATGATTAACTTAATTGGGTTTCCTAGATCGAATGCACTAAGTTTTCCTCTCCCCCTTTTCCATTCATTTTTTTTTTCCCTCTAAAGAAACATGGCTATTTACCATAATAAAACAAATCTAGATTTGAGGAAACAAAAATAAAAGGAATACACTCTTAACTTTCAAATTTTAAGAAATTAGATAAATTTTTTATTTTATAAATAAATGTAAAATATATTTTAATACTTTACTTGCTCAACTTTCAAATTTTAAGAAATTAAATAAATTTATTATTTTATAAATAAATATGAAATATATTTTAATACTTTACTTGCTATTGGTTTGACTCTCTATTCTCGTAGACCTCTTCACATTCTTGCTCAAACTATAACTTTGCTTCAAGGTACGGATATATTTGTACTTCCTTTCGTTTTTCATTTATTTTCCCTTTTTCCTTAGATTACTAAACATAACGTCTCGTTCCATTTCCGTCCGTATCCAGACGTCGTGTTTAGTCCGACACTCCGACTGAAAAGTTAGTTACCAAATTTAATAGAGGTGTTCATTTGGGCATTATCGTACATTCTCCTGTGTTTTGCAATGAATTAGATTGGTGCCGTATTTACAATCTAAAAATCTAAATTTACTTTCTAAACTTACTGTCTTTATATATAATAAAAGTTCATCTTAGTGGGATATTATTTCACACCCCTTTCATAAAAACAAGCATAGCACACATGTGAACCGATATGAGAAATCCCTCGATTGAACCGATAACTGAAATTTAGGATTTTTTTTATATTTTTAAGGAACCACTTAAAAATAACATCCCATTATTGCAGTTCCATTTTGATCTCAAATCAACTAAGAATTGATATTCCAGACATTTATATAAATAAAAACATTGCTCACTCCGCATTATTATTTGGTTTCTCATATATCCTTCCAACTTAATTTAAATTAAAAGTATGGGTATTGTGTCCAGATATCTTAGGGAAAGGGAAGATCTTTCCAGATGGTATGGTAGTGACCTATGCGCATGTCTTAGTGCTGCTATTTTCACCAGACAACATTAGGAATTTTGTGCTGTCAGATCCCTCTGATATACAATCACAAGAAATTACACACACACAAACGAAAACATCACCATTCCAATATTTAAAGCACACCAGCAACGTTCCATTCCTGCAATATGTGAACAAAGTGGTAGTTGTCATCTTAGAATTCTTCAGGGAGTTGATTCTTGAAGCCTCCTCTCCTCCCCACCATTCTCTTCCCTCCTTAAGTTTGGATCATCTGCCAACAAAAATAATACCACTACTCAATTAGCTAACCCCAATTGCTTAGTAAATCCATGAGCTACCAACATATTCAGAAGCTCCTCTGCGAACGTGATTAGATACCAAGAGCCATCAAACATTCCTTATAATCAAAACTTTAGAATTATAATAATCTTATCATTATAATTAATCATTTAGTAAGAATGTTCCGATTACATCCCTTTAAAACCAAATAAATAATTTTATTTAAACATTTAATATTATTCCATCTCATTTAATTCAGTTTCGTGGTCATATCATTTCATTTTGTATCATGGCACAAAGAAATACGAAAAAGTTAAAATAAAATAAAATTTAGAGCAGTTAACAGTGTTCGTTCTTACCATGGGGCTGAGGAGTTCCCGAAGCTGCTTCACTCTTTCCGAACCATGAACCAACAGTCCCCTTAAGCTTATCCACCACAGCCTTTCCAGGACTGCTTGATTCTCCTCTTAGGCTCTCACTTATTTCCCCCTCTTTCTCCCCACCTCCCAATCGCGCCCTCACCTCCTCGGATTCAGTCACTTTCCCCACTACCTTACCCTTCTCTCCCTCTCCCTCTTTCTTCTTACGCAATGCACCCGAGATCATCTCCAATAGCGCCTTGTCCTCCTCTCCAGGCTTCAGTTTCTCCCCCAAATACTCCTTCACAGACATACCCTTATCCTGTTGCACACTAGCCCCTTCCTTCACTTGATCTGTTGATCCCGAACTCGTCACTTTCGCTTTCGACGTCACGATACCGCTTGCTCCCGCAACTTTTGCGTACGCTGGTGTCAGTTTCTCTGTCACTGTATCTACAATTCCCTTCTTTGTAGAGGCTGGCTTCGTGGTCTCCATGCCGGTGTCTTTTTCAGGACTTGTGGTTTCATCCGTCTTTCCATACCCCAGCTTTGATGCCACAACATCTTTGGCGGAGGCTGCCTTTTCGGCTATCTCCGTAGCAGCAGATGATATCTTTTCAGTATAACCCGTGTGTTCTGCCCTGGTGTCACCGAAATTACCCTCCTGCTGCTCCTGAGCTTGATCTTGATTGCCATACCCGAGTTTCAATGCAACCAAGTCCTTTGCTGCCATTGCTTTCTCAGCAACTGCAGCTGTAGCATTTGATATCTTCTCAGTATAGCCGCCTTGTCCTGGCTGAGTTTGTGGGGAGAAATGGTCATGGCTTCCGGTTGGCAAATGAGAAACTCCGCCATGAGTCTCTGTTGGTATGTTCTGATCAAGACCTGTTTCATCATTCACATTCATCTTACCAAGAGAACTAGTAATTGGGGCAACGTCGATTTCTTTACCTCCTGCAAATGAAAAATCACAAAATATCAATAATCAGCTCGATTCCTTAGATTCAGCATCAAAGTGGACAATTTTCTCAAATAGATGATCGAATAATTCATCTGACCCGAGCCAGTAGGATCCGTGACTTTGCTCTGATAATTGGGCGAGTACTGACCTTCTGAATCCGGTGCATGAGGATCTTTCTCGAGCCCAACCGGGGCAGCCAAATTGACGGTCGGCCAATCCTGATCGGTTTTCTTCCCTTGCTGACCATGGATGAAAGTACCAGTCGGATCAGTGTAGTGTTGTGTCTTCCTCGGAGCTGACGGAGTCAACACCTGCAGCGTGTTGGCCGGTGTGCGAATATCATCATCCATGACGGTTGTATCACCAAAATTCATCTTGTTCCTCCCCTGATTTCCCTCCAATCCGTATCCATCCTTCTCCATAGCCATCGGCATCACAGAGCTAACTCCGCTCATAACCGCAGCAGATTCATATACTAAACAATCAAGCATAAATTCATCAAAGTTACTCAAATATGTTACTTCTTAAATCTCCAAGTGATGGAAATTAAATTTGCGTGCCATTTCACTTACTCGGGGCACCATGAATTTCTGGGTCTTCAGCCATTTCTTCATCCTCCTCATCATGGTCGTGATCGTCAGGGGTACTATATTGACCCTCGTGCTGATCATGATCGTGCCCGTGTCCGTGACTGTGCTTAGTAATCGTGTCTTTCAACTTCTTCGCTTTCACCTTCACCATTTTTAACACCGATTTTTTCTCATGATGATCTTCGTCCTCTACAATTGAATAAAAAATGAACGAACAAATTGATTTTTCCTCTATATATGTCTGAGATTGTACTGGCCGTTCAGCATATTTTACAAGACTTTGATATCGAAACGCTCAAACCGACACTTAAGATTATCCCATAAACATTTTATCTCACACAAAAACACAGCTAACTCCATGAATAACAATCTTACCTGAATGAAGCCCAGCATTTTGAGGGTCGTGTTCATAAGTACGATGTCCACGCGGTTGTGCAACAACTTGGGACTCCATGGATGTGCTTAACCTCTAAAACAGAAGTACCAAATGTAACAAATAGAACTGTTTGCCAAAGAAATGTACGTAACTGACGCGAGTAAAGCCTGACCATGATGAACCGAGGAAGTTAAATGAAGGAATTTAATAGGAGGAGGTGGATGAAAGGAGTTTTGCCACCTTTGCATGGGCGAGTGGCAGGTCAAGATCAGGACAAGCACACGTGTCTCAGGATGTCTTACACGCGGCACAAGTAACTTGGCTGGGCGGTTTGAGTAAGGAAGGATAGTGCGTATGTGCGGATACGGCTGCCCCTAATAATTTATGTTAATTTTAATAGTATTAATACAATTTGTAAATAATATAAAAATATTAATAAAACTTTAATATATAAAAATATAATTAATATTTTTTTTTTCAAAATGATCGTCCTTTTATTATTACATACTTAAAAGTTATTGATACTTATATACATGTAATATATTAATATCATTAAATATTTTATTTTTCGTTTTTGTGTTATTCGTCGGCAAGATGGCATGTTCCAGAGACGTCCAATGTGGATTTGGTTCGAGTGAAAATCAGGAAGATGAAGATACATATATATGGAAACAATCGTCCACGTTGAGCTTCATGACAGCAACAGTTTTAGGATATGTCAATTTCAATCTTAAAATGGATAAGTTTCGTTACCACCTATTGGTCTCTTGGATTAATTTACATTGACTTCTGAGGAGGTGGTAACTGGTAATGTAAACCGGTTCCACTTCTCAAGTCCCTTGAAAGGCTATCAAGCTTATGTATATCACTTTAAAAAGCTCATTAATGGCTCGAGAATGCCATATTAATCATGTTGATAAATCATTGAGATGATTTGATGGTGATTATTGATTGTCAAATTTTATAAATACAATCTAATTCTTCTCTTGAGTAACCTCATAGATAAAAGCTTGAAACTTCTTCCTCATAAGCTCCTATTGCTCCATATGTTGAGAGTTGCAAAACAAAAAGTGTTCCAACTCCTCAATCTATCATATAAGTATTGGGCTTATTAAGATTGTTTATTCCTTTTCTAAAACCCTTCTCTATCTCATCCCACTTAAAACATTATTTTGAGTTACAACACTTGTCTCTTACACATCAAGGGCATGACTCACACTACACGCATGTAATATTCATCTAGCCAATCCTTATGCTATTAAGTTCAGATATAACATGTAATATTATATTTTTAATGATACATAGTATTGGATTGCACACTTTCCACACTAATGTTTAAAATGAAAGAGTTGAAACTATCGAATATCAAATGTTAAATGATAATAAAATTGCAAAACCAATTTAAAAGTAACCAATGGTTAAGTCAACTGGTGACTAGTTAACATTTTTAACTATTTAGCTAAAAGGTCCCTAACTAACATTAGCTTGCCACTTTGACCTTATAAATTACTTGTAATTCTTTTTCACAATCCTTGTGAGGGTTTATTCACTTAAGGTATCATGAACTCCTCTGTTAAGCATGTAATGTTCTCAATGCATTACTTTATAATTAGACTTAAATTTTCCTCCCTTTTTTATGTGTGATTTCGCTCATTCATGTCTCCCTCTAAAACTAATACAAAACTAAGATTCCATAATCACTATGATTTTAAGATCAATTTGAATAAGAAGATCGTAGATTGGGTTGATATAGGCCAACCTACTTTGGCTTTAGTGGTAATGTTACGTCCCGAAGCGAAAGAGTCATAACAGTCTTGTTGTGCAAATCATTCTAAGATAGAAGTTGACCACACAATCATTATTTTAGACTTGATTTAAACAAGACGTTTACAACTAACCTATTTTGAAGTAAACAATTTATAAATTTAATAAATTATTTATTTAAGAAAGTATAAATATATATATACACACTAGGATTTAAATATTACAAATAATGTTAGTAAGGTTTCATCGTAGTATATTTCCTAAGTAATACATTATTCGAAAATAAAAGATTCTAAAATAAGAGCTAAGATCTTAAAAATATATTTATTCTTCAGGTATATTTCTTCACTCCTCATGATTTAGTAGTTGCTAGTTTCAAGGTAAATATAACTCACTTCCTAACTAGTACTTACAATAATGTCTATAAGGATTTAAGCAACTAATAGCTCAGTAAATTGGGATAAAGACTTAAAACTATACTTCAAATACAAATAGGGTTATCAATCAAATAAGTTAAATGCAATGCATATACAAACAAATGCTATCGCACAACGTTGTTTAGCCAATCATGAGATTAGAGAAATTATATTCGCTCTAATCTGAGTTGAGGAGTTTCCATTTAATGCAACAACTCATGACCAAACCCATGTTTGTGCAACGGAGATACCGCTCCTCCCGCGACTACGTTCTAACCATTGACTTCACTCTTACCATAACCTTCTCACCTGTTACTTAGTTCGGCTAAGGATAAAGAATGGACCAATTGTATTATCCAGTGTTATCCCTTTCGAAAGAGTAATATTTAGTCGGAGAACCCTAATGTTTCCCCTAATGGATTACTACGCAAGCCTGATTTAGGCTTACAAGTTATATATTTGGTTAGATACCGTTTAGAGTGTTCAATCATTTTATACAAATTACACAATACAAGCTAGGATAGTAAACCAAAATCATATCATCAAATTTAAAAATAAGTACCATCGAGCTTGGTTTTTCACCTTCTTGATTCTTTTTAAATTAGGTTTCCTTTAAACCGATCAATACTAAATTCTTACCCATTTAGTGCTGATTTTCAATTAGAGTTTAAAGAAAATCGAATTTTTTTTACATTTTTTAAAGTACTTTGGAGTCGCCACACGACCAGAATCAGAAAAAGGAGTTAAATTATAACTAATTAAGTGAATTTGGTCATAACTTAGCTACCGATTTATCAATTAAACCATTTTATAAAACGGTTTTTTGAAAACTAAGGATTTAGATTTGGAAGCTAATTTATTAAACCCTAAACGGGTTTTATTTTTTAACTTTTCGAATTTAACTTTACTTTTCTAATATACCCTTTTTAATTTCTAAACAATTAATCATATTATATGTAACTAAATTAATTAACTTACACAAATATCTACAAAGATGGAAAAAGTAAAAATTTTCATATTTTAAGTCGCTTCGTATTTACGTATGGGTGCTTATGTGTCCGCAATTTAGAATCAAACTTTCGTAGTTCATTTCCAAAAATATAGTAAGTTGATTGATTTTAATTTTGGAAAAATGTCAAATTTACATTTTTATCTATTTTGATTTCATTTAAATAAATTTCTTAAAGGGTCTTAAATTGGAATTTATTTGGAAAATTCTAGAAACATCCTAATTTAGGAGTGATCCATTTATTTTTATTTATTTTTGAAAAGTTTCTTTTCCTAAGTGATAAAATGAATTTTATTTGCTCATTTATTTTATTTTTATTTGTTATTTACTTTTTTTTTTTATTTTTATGTTTACTTTTTATCTCCCATTTTTTATATTTATTATTTTTTACTTAACACAAATAAATAAATAAAACTAAACTAAATCCTTTCTTTATTTTCTTCTCTTTTTTTTTCTTTTCTTCTTTTTCTTTTTTTCTCTTCTTTTTTTTTATTACACTTACATTCACCTTACAAACAAATAAAATCAAATAAATACATAAATAAATAATTTTTCAATTTTTTGTGACATTTCAAATTTCTTATATATTTTTCTAAATTTTTCTATTTTTTGTATATTTTCTAAATTTCTTTTTTTTTTTCGTATTTTCCTTTTTTTTTTATTTTCCTAAATTTCATTTTGTTGGGTTTTCTTATTTTTCTATTTTTTTTTGTGTTTATTACTAAATCTCTTATTTTTTGAGGTTTTCCTTAATTTTCTATTTTTTTGTATTTTTCCTAATTTAAGACCCTTTAACTTATTTTAAAAATTTTGAGAAATAAAAATGAGGAAAAAAATGAAGTACTTACGATTGCTCTTTTTTATGGTGAAGTTTGAGCAAAACTTTATCGTAAAAATAAAAGAGACACTTTTTTTGCCCTAATAGTGGATTTTATCCTAAGAAGCACTCTAGTTAACTAGTTATCTTAGGCCTGGTTTACTAAGGATTTGGTGAAGAGAGGGTTAACGCTTTAAAAGTTAGTTGAAAGATTGAAAAAAGAATTGAAGTATGGTTGTACTCTTATGAGTTGGTGAATATAGGCGAAGCAGGCGAAGCGTTCCTTAAGCTGGCTAAGGTCCTTAAATAATAGAGAAAACTTGATCATGCCCTAATAAGCTAACTAACCAAGGTGGGTAAAGCACTCTAGAGCTGGCTAAGACCCTAAACTGAAGTGAGAAAACTTGGTCGTGCCCCAATAAGATGACTAACCAAGGCAAGTGAAGAGTTCCTAGAGTTGGCTAAAACTCTAAACTAAAATAAGAAAACTTGGTCGTGCCTCAATGAATTGACTAACTAAGGCGGGTGAAGTATTTTTAGAGCTGGCTAAGACCCTAAACCGAATGAGAAAAACTTGATTATGCCCTAATGAGCTGGGGTGAAGCGCTCATAGAGCTGGCTAAGACCTTAAATCGAAATGAGAAAACTTAGTCGTACTCCAATGAGTTGATTAACTGAGGCGAGTGAAGCGCTCCTAGAGTTGACTAAGACCCTAAACTAAAATGAGAAAAACTTGGTTGTACCTCAATGAGCTAACTAATTGAGGCGGGTGAAGTGCTCCTAGAGTTGGCTAAGACCCTAAACTGGAAGAAAAAACTTGGTCGTACTCTAATGAGCTGATTAACCAAAGCGAGTGAAGTGCTCCTAAAGTTGGCTAAGACTCTAAACTGGACGAGAAAACTTGGTCATGCCCCAATAAGTTGACTAACCAAGGTGGGTAAAGCGCTCTTAGAGCTGGCTAAAACCCTAAACTGAAACCTAATAGCGCTCTTTTAAGCTGACTATCCTAGGCGGGAACGTCTCTTAGGGATTAGCAAACCTAAGTTGGGATTGATCTAAAGAACCTGATCGTGCCTTACTAGGCTCATTAACCTAGGCGGGAATATCTTTCAGGGATTAGCAAACCTAAGTTGGGATTGATCTAAAGAACTTGATCGTACCTCACTAGGCTCATTAACCTAGGCGGGAACGTCTCTCGGGGACTAGCAACCCCAAGCTAAGATCGATCTAAAACTTAGCCATGTCTTACTAGGCTCATTAACTTAGATGGGAGCATCTCTCAAGGACTAGCAACCCTAACTTTTGGAATCAATTTAAGATAAACCCAATAGTGCTCCTTTAAGTTGACCGATTGAGGTGAAATAAGTGAAGTTCTCCTAAAGTTGGCTAAGCCCCTAAATTGAGACCTGATGAAAAGAAGCGCCCTATGGGCTTGCTATGGGATTGGTGAAAGAGAAGCGTTTTGTGAGCTCACTTGAGAGAAATTAGTGAAAGAAAGCACCCTATGGGCTTACTAAAGGAACATAAGTGCCGTATGGGCTTACTAAGAGAAAGTTGGTGAAGGAAGCGCCTTAAGGGCTTACTATCGCAACTTAGTGAAGAGAACCAACTTATGGGATTGTTATGAGAATTTGTAAGGTGAATACCCTATGGGCTTGCTAAAGACCATAAAGGAAGATGACGAAAGAGGGGTTCAAAGCTGGTTAACAGCTCAAAAAGATGAGATGGCACCCTAGAGGCTAACAAGATCTCTCAAAAGAATAAATGAGTGGGTTAGTTCTTTAAGAATTAGCTAATACCCTAAAAAGATAGGACAACGCCCTAAGAGCTAGCTGGAATGCTAAAAAGAAATGAAAGAGGGATCGATGCTCTTAGAGCTGGCTAGAACCCTATGTAAGCCCCAAAGTTCAGCCAAGTAACCATAGGATTGAACTTAGAACCCAAGGTTTAGGGCGATCGGTTAAAAGATCCGATCAAACCCAAATTATAAACTATTGAGAAGAATATTAGTAAAAATGACCCTGTAAACTTAAATTTAAGAAAATAAGAAATAAAATAGGAGACTATAAAATTTTCAAATTTTAAGCATAATAATTGCTAATTGCTAATTACTAAAAAGGCAAAAAATGTAATTTAATAACTAATAAATTATTATAGATAGATTATATGTATACTAAAAATTTTAGAATGACCAAAATAATATTTAGGAATGTTCACGTGTACCCTACATGTATTTACGTGTAGATAAAAATACGCGTAATTACCTAAATTGGCCAAAAACTAAGCAAATAATTAAAGAAAATTATAAAATAATTATGGAAAAATCAGAAGATGATAAGCTAAATCAAGATAAGGTCGTGGCAGGTCCAAAGCTGCAAAAGAAAAATTAGCCAATAAAAATTGAATAACTTAAGCAAAAATCAAGGAATTTGGACAAAGTCTTGTCAAATTAATGCATAATAATTACAAAAAATCGTCTATAAATAGCAAGAAAAATTCAAAAGCTCATTTGGACAGATACAAATCAAAGAAAATTAGAGAGAGCTGAAAATTGAGAGAAAAATTCGGTTTAGAAAAAAATTAGAAAAAACTGTGCAATTAGGGCTTTCAAAGGGAACCCACACCAGACGAGCAACTGGAAGTGAACGGCCACCACCACCACACGGTGGTGGCAGCGCCCAGGCCGGCCGACAAGGACACGGCAGCCCGCGGTGGCCGGAGCCACCCAAACTGGTGAGTTCAATTTCCAGCCCGATTCTTGTGTAATTTTGTAAAAATAGTAAATATTATTAGAAAATTATGAATTTTGTTATTCTATGATATTTTTGTATGTAGTTTGTAGGAAAAATATTATTTTGATGAAAACATGTCCCGTAATATAGGGTCCTTAAGAAATCATGCAAAACCGAGCACATTTCGGTTTAGAAATAAATGACCTTAGGAGTGTAGTTTGGAGCTCAATTTTTTTCTGTAGGATTCTCATGTGATATAGAACAGTGCTATGAAGCCATTTTTTTAAAATGAATTTTCAAAATTTTTAAGTTAATTTTTAGCCCTAAAATGATGGAAAAATTGGGTAATTTGGAGTTAATTAGGTGATTAGGATATTAATTACTGATTTAGATAGTAATTAGATGTTTAGGGATGTTAATCTCTGACGTGGAAACCTAATCCTAGTCTATGGAGTGTTAAGTGTAAGTAATGAAGGTGTTATGTGGTAAATGTAGAAAATTAGGAATATGTAGAATTGAAAATTAATAAATATGGAAAAATTAGGTTTAATTAGATAATAAAATAATGAAAATCAGAACATAACAAATCTAAAACAAAATTCAATTTTAGGTAATTATATGAAAAATGTAAAAATTTCTCACAACATGAGTAAATTCGGTACACTAATACGGATTTAAGTGTACCGGATGGAATAAAATGCTGACTAGGGGTAGTGATCGTATTTAGGGTATCGGGAAATAATGTGATTAATTTTACATTATGGGTTGAAACGAATTTCTAGGGTTGGAATATAAAACGCTACTTAGAAAATTGAACTAAAACCTAAATTGGAAATCGATGCGAAAACCGAACCTGAACCTAACCCCAAACCTAGAATAATTGTAAAAGACTTAATACCTAGATAATTAGGCATATTAAACCTTAAACAAAATCTAACAATAAGCGTTATAGGATAAAACGAACCTATAATAGTTATATGAAAAGCTGAAACCACGTTTGTGTTATAGGGATGATCGGCGATGGCCTGAGCAACTCGGACCTCGAGTGAGTGAACGAGGAGTCGAGGTAAGTTGGGATTAATACAATGCTGTATTTTGGAGGCTTAAGATTATGCTTGGTTGTGCTTGTTAGATAGTTGAATGTGTGCATGTGTTTGATTATGGGTGATGCTATGATTCTGTTTGTTGCTCTAGCACATATGGTATGAATTGTATGAAAGGATTGATCACCCTAAACTGGACTTAATTAAATATCCGACCAGTAATCATAATCGGACATGCATGGCAACTCCTTAAGGGAACTTAGGACTCTCCGGCCAAATACCGACCCCTTCGGAAGGGATAGCGCAGGATTGCAAAATGGTCCCTTCTTCATCCTCAGTCGAACTAAGTGACAGGAGAGGAGGTCGCGGCGAGGGTGAAGGCAGTGGTTCGAAGGTAGTCGCGGGAGGAGTAAGGTCTCCATTACACAAGCCTGGGTTTGGTCGTGAGCTGTTGCATTAACGGCAACTCCTCAACCCGGATTAGAGCGGGTGCAATTTCTCTAATCTCACGACGGGCTGGACAATGTCGTGCGATGGCATTTGCTTGCACATGCATTGCACCTAATAAGTGATTGAAAACCTTGTTGTGTGTATGGTATAGTTTTAAGTCCTCCGTCCTAACTTATTGAACTGTGGTTGTTCACATCCCTATAGACGTCGTGCAGGTGCTGGCTAAGAAGCAGCAACCAATTACTCTGAAGCTAGCAACTGCTGGATCCTGGGGAGTGAGGAAAAACATTGAAGAATAAACACATATTTTAAGGTCTAAGTTTTTATTTTAAAATTATTTTTCATTTCCGAATGATGTAATAACTAGGAAATATATTACGGAGAAATATTGTAAATCTTAATTGCAATAACTGTATTATAATATATATATATATTTCCTCACTTTCTTAGATAAATAATTTATTTAAATTACAAATTGTTTCCTTCAAAGTGGGTTAGTCGTGGACGCCTTGTGTAGATCAGGTCTAAGATAGCGGTTGTAAGGCCAACTTTTATCTTAGGATGGTTTACATGGCGGGGGCTGTTACGACTCTACCGCTTCGGGGTGTGACACCCTAGAAAGACGGGACAACGCCCTAAAGGCTGGTTGGAACACTAAAAAGAAATAGAAGAGGGATCAACACTCTAAGAGCTGGCTAAAACCCTAGAAAGATGAGATAGTGCCTTAAAGGTTAGCTAGAACCTTGAAAAGAAATAAAAGAGGGATTAGCGCTGTAAGAGCTAGCTAGAACCCTAAAAGGATGAGACAGAGCCCAAAAGGCTAGTTGGAACCTTGAAAAGAAATAAAAGAGGGATCAGTGTTCTAAAAGCTAGTTAGAACTTTAGAAAGATGGGATAATGCCCTAAAGGCAAACTGGAACATTGAAAAGAAAAAGAGAGATTAGCACTCTAAGAGTTGGGTAGAACCTTAAGAGGATGGGACAATGACCTAAAGGCTGGCTAAAACCTTGAAAAGAAATAAAAAAGGGGTCAGTGCTTTAAGAGTTGGCTAGAAACCTAAAAAGATAGGATAGTGCCTTAAAGGCTAATTGGAACCTTGAAAAGAAAAAGAGGGATCGGCACTCTAAGAGCTAGCTAGAACCCTAGAAAAACAAGACAACACCCTAAAAGTTGGCTACAGCCTTGAAAAGAATAAAAGAGAGGTTAGCGCTCGAAGAACTGGTTAGAACCCTAGAAAAATAGGACAATACCTTAAAAGCTGGCTAGAGCCTTGAAAAGAATAAAAGAGGGGTCAACGCTCTAAGAGTTAACTAGAATTCTAAGAGGAATTTTGATGAAGGATTGAAGAATTAAATGAAGGAAAGCGACTAGTTTTAAAAGACTTCTTAACTTGGAAAAGTATTTACAGGAAGATTGTTAAAAAACCATTTATGAAAAAAATGCATTAGGGATATGCCTCTTGATTTGAAAAAGAGTTAAGAAATTGCGACAAGAAAAAAAGATCTAAACTACTAAGGTTAATTTAAAAAAAGACCACCTTGAAAAGGAAACGAATGATATGGATTAAAAGCTTGGCTACTCAAGCTGACACAGATTGGACAAGAATTTTGTGACAAGCCTTTATTTTCTCTCTCTTCTCCTTTTTCTTTTTCTCTATTTTTTGTTTTTGAAAGTTTTGCCAAAGGGTATGAATTCTTATTTAAGGAACAATCATATAACTACCCCTATCCTTAGTAATCATGTAGAGTTTTTTAATGACTTTAACCCTAGGGCTTCTCATAGGGCTTTTGTAATTTTAAGACGTTCCTTTCTTAAGGAAAATGTAACTCAAGATTAGTTTAGTCAAAGAGGTCTTTCTTACTAGCTTTCGGTCTAGATTTCGCTCTCAACTACAGTTCTAAAAATTACAGTCTATTTTGCAAATGATACGCCTTAATCAATCCATTAGGTCTTTTTCGGTTTAACTTTATAAATTCAGGCTTTTGGTCTAAGAGTTTTAGAAAGGACTAATTAAGAACCTTAGGGAAAAAATTAGGAATATGCTTGAACCAGTTTCAAAATTAATTTTTATTAAAGATAAATTATCATTTAAGATTGGAAGAGCTTTTACTTGTGTAAGGGTAGTATTGTAGATAGAGAGGCCTTGTGTAATTCAGTATAGGTAAGAAAGGCTTTAGAGTGTCAGAGTGGATATAGAGATTTGAGTTTTCGGACTTTGGAGCGAGATTTAGGGCCTTGTGTTTCTCGGGGCTTTTTGGGCTTGAATTCCCTACCTTTTGATTTAGTTTGTTGCCCTTATTAGGATATGACATATCTCTTGGAGCTTTTGTCTTACACTTGAACCCAATTCTTCAACCTCTTTTTTTTCACCTTCTCTTTACTTTGCCCCACTATCTCTAGCTATTATTTTTTTTCCTTTTGACTCTAAGAGTGATTTTCTCTATTGCCATGCTTTTTTTTTTTTCCCCTTTAAGTGATTCAGGGCCCTAAATCCATAGATTTCTATTGCGTGGGCTTGGGTGAGATATGTATAAGCTTGAGGTGTTTGAAAATGAATTGGCTCTTCTTCATTTTAATGAAAAATAATTTATCGAAAATAGAAATCATTTTTGAATTAACATTATGTAAGCTCTCAAAATTGAGTTTAGGACAACCGAGCTCAGATTTAGGGCTTTTAGGGTAACTTATCCAATTGAGCCCAAATTTTGCGACTAGAATGAAAAAGTTAGTCGAGATATTATAGTGAAGTTAGATTTTAGTAATAATGACCCGAAACCCCAATTTTGCCCTTAGAAATTGGAATATTTAATAAAGTACTAAAATGTTCGGAACTCCTAAAATTGAACTTAGATTGCAACGAGAACTTAGAGATAAGTTAATTGAGCTATAAAACGAGATAATGTAGTATAATTTACTATATAAAAATACACGTAATTTTTTGAGTATACCCGGTATAAATAATAATTATACTCGTAAATTAACCTAAAATTGTGTAATTATATATTTAATGTGTTGAATTCATGAAATTAACTTTAGAATGTATCCTAAAAATAAAAGATATGCTAGAAACTTAATTATATGAGTAAAGTTATATATTTCACATGTTATTTACATAGGGTATAAACTTGTATATTAATTAAATAACTAATTCTAACATATAATATCTACATTTAAGTAATTATTTAATAAAAGAAAAAAAAATTAATTAAATACATTGGAGATTGCTGGACGTGAGGCGTGGCAGGAGAATGGGGAAAGGGGATTGCTGATTCAAAAGTGAATTATTAACTTTAGGACACTTCATGCATAATAAAAAAAAAAGAAATTAGAAAAGAAAATATACAATAATTAAAAAAAAATCCCTTAACCGACTTTGAAAGTTTTAGCAGTTTGGAATCAGAAATACTTAGAAAGAAAAATTAGAAAAAATCGTGGAAAAAAAAACAAATTTAGAAAAAACAGAAAAAATTAGTGAAAGTGTGGAACCCTAACCTAGAGTAGTTCTACTGTGAAACCCAGCCATCCCTACACGGTCCACCCACCACGCAGGCCGTTCGACAACCGCCCAGCCATCGTCGGCTATCGGAGCACCCAAGAACACCAAGGTCAAATTTCTGCCATGTTCTTCAATAATTTCTAAAAAAAAAAAAGGTAAATCCACCTAGAAAATTATTAAAAAAAAAATTACACTTAGGTTATTTTAGACATGCTTTCATGTGATATTTTTATTTTTGAAAAATTCGTAATATTTAATATACTTTATTAAGAAATCTATAATTCACTCGAATTTATATTTGTGAAATAAATGTACTATATGATGTTGTTTCTAGCTAAAAATTTTTGTGTAGGATGTGTATGATATATAGGTAATTGCTACATAGCCCAAATTTTTATTTGAATAATTTTAATATTTATTGCATTTTTAGGCCTGAAATTAGCGCGAAAATAGGCTAAAATTATGAATTTAATAGGAAATTATGAAATTAATTGATGAAATGGACATGTACTGATCTACAATAAATAATAATAGTATTGAGTCAGATTGAAATTAATTTGGTGTTAAAAGGATTATAATTGAATAATTTATTATAATTTAGGGGTAAAATTGTTAATATGAAAATATAGACAATAGGTCGGAAACTTAAAACCAAGTGATAACTGAATTCCCTATATTTTTAGAAGTCTATAGAAATTTTCGGGGAATTATTGGGTAATCCGAACTATTTATTATGAATTTATTAAGTAAAATAGCTTAAATTACAAGTTGGGGTGTATTTGTAATATTAATAGGCTAAAATGAATTAAATAGTTAAATAAAACTTATATATAGGATTGCTGATCAAATTGGATTAAATGGAGATTTTTATTATAATTATTAATATTTTCTGATCGGGATACACTTTAGGTGTATTAGAATTGAATAATACTTATATTGTTATAATATAAGGACAAATTGGATAATATATAATTTAAATCTGTAAATTTCGCACAATACGATCGTTTTTATATAATTATGTATAATTATATTAAAAATTCAAACTACCCTTTAAAATCCATCTCTAGAAACAGGACTCGTGAAACATGTCGTTAGGTTTATACGAACTTAATGACACTAGTTTTGTTGAAATCGGATAACCTTAAGCAATCCAGCCTATAACTATATCATATTCAAGAATATACACATTTCGGTAACCTTACCAGAATCAAAACGTGAATTTATAAATAAAAAGTACGTTTCGATACGATCAAAACGGTATATAATACGTAATAGTATATATGATGTACGGTATCAATAATTAATAATTTAGTTCGATATATAGTAATAACATGACTGCATATTATGGAAATAATATATATATACATATATATAACTATTTTAGATTAAACCCTAATGTTTTCGTAATTATTACGAAAACTAAATTTGGACCTTTTGTGTAATTAGGACCTTTCAAAGACGGTTGACAATTCAAGTCAGCAATAGCGACCATCTAAACAAGTAAGTTGGGATTGTAGCTTCACCGTTGTTTAGGTATGTAACTTCACCGCTGTTTGGGTACTATTTAAAGTATCTGGGGACCCAAGAGTACTTCTGGTTGTGTTTGTAATTAGATGATTATGCGCATGTTATGTGTGTGAATGATACTCAGTTGTGACAAGAGTTTAACTCCTTGGTGTACTGTTATGCATATTTGCATGGATTCTGTATTGTGCGAACTTGTTGGTCACCCCTGATTAACACTAACAGTTATTCGACTAAAATGTAATTGGACATGTATAATCACCCGTTAGGGGAAACGATTAAGAGTGTTAGGCCAAACACCGACTTCCTTCGATGAGGATAGCTGAAATGGTCCTTTCCCCATCCTTAGTCGAACTAAGTGACAAGCGAGGAGGTCGCAGCAAGGTTGGGGGCTGTGGTTCGAAGGCGGTCATGGGAGGGGGGTGTTCTCCATTGCACAAGCCCGGGTTTGGTCTGACTAGAGTCGTGATGAAACTCCTCAATCCGGGTTGAAGCGGATGTAATTTTTCTAACCTCACAGTGGACCAGATAACACTGTGCGATGTTTTCATTTGAGTGATTGCATTGCATTTCATCATGATTATTAACCTTATTCGTGATTGTACAGTACTCTTCTGACTCCGTCCCACTTACTGAGCTAGTTGTGCTCACATCCCTACAGACTCTTTTGCAGGTGTTGAGTGAAGGCAAGATGTTCAGGTACCATCATTCCCAGGTTAGTGTGCTGTTGTGTGGGAAAGTAAGGATTGAGGAATTTAATTGAACCTGAGCTTTTAGCTTTGTCTTTAAGTTTTAAGGAAAACTAAATGGGAATTCCCTAGGAGCCCACTAGTTTCTTAACTTATTGTATATAGATTGCAAAATCTGTAGTTTTTAATAAACTCTGATTGTAAACTTTACCCTTGGACGTGAAATGTTTGTTTAAATACTTTTGTGGTACTAAACAGCAGGATGTATAGAATAAGTATTTTGTAAAAGCTCTACCACAGGTTTGGATATTAACAGGTGACAGAATAGACGTTTCAAGCTGGTTGAGTTGTGCACCTTGTGTAAACTGCATCTATGATAGTAGCTGTGAGGTCATATCTTAGATTAGTTTATACGGCGGGACTGTTATGATTCTTCTTGTTCGGGGCGTAACACATTACTTAAGCAAGCATAAAATTTTTTTACTCGTCTTCTAATCAATGATCTTAACTTCCAATTGCCCTATTGTGTGTGGGGGGGGGGTTAGTAGTGGTGGTGGTGTTGTTGTGGTTTTTGATAGGGTTTAAATTTGAAAATTCTCCAAATTGGCCAAACGAGGTTAACAAAGGGTAATCGTGTTTGGAATTTAGAAATAAATACTTAACTTCATTTTAACTTACGTATCACATTTGAAGTGGACCTCCTTTAAGGAATGAATTCGAAGTATCCTTACCATTATGTCGCTCAACTCTTAAAAGTGTTTCAAGTTAGTGTATGAGATATAGTTTGCCACTTTTCATCCTAAACTTTTTAATAAGTGAGTTACTGATTTCTTAAGGAGGAGTTCACTTTTCATTTAACTTTACCCCTCAATTTTTTCAAATCATGCCCCAGTAGTTGACTTGGTTTGAGTTCGAAGCTTTGGGTTATGTTTTGGCTTTATTTATGATTAAGCTTGGCTTTCTAAATAAACTAAAGGTTTTGGCTTGGCTTGGTTACCTTTATGGGCTGAAGATTGTGTTTTGGGTTAGTTGCCCTGATGGGCTATGGTTTGTGTTCAGATGGATTGCTTGGCTAAGTGGCTTGTGTTTGAGTAAGTTATTTGGATGGGCTTAAGGTTATTTAGATTAAATGGGCCAAGTGGGCTAGTGTCTAAGTTAAATGAGCTAAGGAGCTTGTATTGGCTTCCTTAACGGATCAAAGGGCCTTGTGTGGGTTGGAGGTTAAGTGTTTGGGTTGGTTACTTGAGTGGGCTAAAGGCCTGAGCTTGGGTTAGCTTTTTAAGCCTGTAAGGACTTATAGTCGTTGGCAACTTTTCTTTTTATTTATATATAATTTTTTTTTCAATTTTATTTTTAAGAGAGAGAAAGGTAAAGTTTTATTTTCAGCAAATAATTTACAAATAAGGATGGTTATTTTTTGGGTTTTTATTTACAAGTCTATGGATTTTATTTGCATTTTCCTAAATAAGAAGAAATAGTGGTTAGATAAATGTTTACTGAAGGACTATTTACAAAAATGAGAATGTTAAAAAAAAATGAAAACCAATGAACCAAATAAAACTTCATTATTTTGAAAGAGATCAAAATATAGAAACAAAGTCAAAGATCCTAATATTTATTCTGAAACTTTATTCCAAGCTTTTTAGATTTGAGTTAGAAAAACGCTACATTAAGTCTCATATATAAGCCTTAAGGTCCTCTATTATCTCATAAATATCTCCAATGACCTGTGCTAGAAGCGACCTTAAGGCTCGGTTGTGAGCCTCATAACACTCAAGCTTTTCCTTCAAATAGGCAATTTCATCTCTCAGCATCTGCTCACGAATCTTAGAGATATCCAATGGCCTATTGTTTGCTTGATCATTTGCTTGATTGTTTACCATCCTAAGTCTACACATTTATAGACGAGAATCAATCATCAATGCAACAAAAGAAAAAAATGTGGAAAAATGCAAATGTTAGGGTCGTTTAGGTTAATATATTACTCCTTAAGTTGCAACCCTAACTTTAATTTTCAAAAACTTGATTGCAAAAGCTCTTGAACAAGTAGTAGGGTTGCAATTTTTTAAGAGTAGTGTATTAACTCAAGCTCGAAAGGAAGTATACATAATTAGGGTAAGTTTTCTCACTTGTTTTTAGAAAATACTTTCATTGGTCATGATAAGCTTAAGTGAGGTGGCCTAATCGACCCCAAACGGTGGCTACATCACTACGCTTAGAACTTACATAATGATCCCCTCCTAGGGTCTTAAAACGGCCTAGGTTTGACTGCCCCGGTATATGATACTAATTAAAATAAATATGTTCATAAAGTCAATAACAAATAAACAAATGAATATACAAATAAATAAACAAATAACTAAACAACATAGGTAATTTGAAAAGAGATTTTAATTTCAAAATGTTTTTAAGTGGTTAGCCCTTTTTAAATTCCTAGTGGAGTCGCCAAGCTGACGAGCCCAATTTTTCACCCTTCTAGTTTTTTTTTTTTAAATTAGTTTTTTTTTTAAACCAATCTATACTAAACCCTTACCCATTTAGTACCGATCTTCAACTAAGGTTTAAAAAAAAACGGATTCTTTTTACATTTTTGAAAGTACTTTAAAATCATTACCCAACCAGAGTTGAAAAAAAGAGTTAAGTTATAATTAATTAGGTTCATTGGTTATAACTTAGCGACCAGTCTTTTGATTAAACCATTTTATAAAACGGTTTTCTGACAATCAGATATCTAGATCCGAGAGCTAATTTATTAAACCCTAAATGGGTACCACTTTTTAACTTTTCGAATTTAACTTTGCTTTTCGAATATACTTCTTTTAATTTCTAAACAACTAAATCATATTATATGTGACTAAATTAATTAACTTACAAAATATCTACAAAGATGGAAAAAATAAAAATTTCTATATTTTAGATCGCCTTGTACTTATGTATAGATGTCTATATACTTACTATTCGGGATCAGACTTCCGTTGTTCATTTCCAAAAACATAGTGGGTTGATTGATTTTAATTTTGGAAAAATGTCAAGTTTACATTTTTATCTATTTTCATTTTATTTAAAGAAATTTCCTAAAGAGTCCTGAATCAGAATTTATTTGGAAAATTCTAGAAACATCCTAATTTTAGGAGTAGTCCACTTATTTTTATTTATTTTTAAAAAGTCACTTTTCTTAAGTGATAAAATGAATTTATTTGCTCATTTATTTTATTTTTATTTATTATTTAAATTTTTTTATTTTTATGTTTACTTTTTATTTCCCATTTTTTATATTTATTATTTTTTACTTAACACAAATAAATAAATAAAACTAAAATAAATCCTTTCTTTCTTTTTCTTCTTTTTTTTTCTCTTTTTTTTTCTTTTCTTTTTTCTTTCTCCCTTTTTTTTTTCTTTTCTTATTTTTCTTTTTTTCTCTTTTTTTTTTTTATTACACTTACATTCACCTTACAAAAAAATAAATACATAAATAAAATAATACAACACAAAACCAAAATAAGAAATGGGGAACTAGACCAAATTACGTACAGGTCAATGTGTATGGTTCGAATTCGGGTTGGGTCGGTTCGAATCGGGTTGAATTCGGGTCGCATCTAAGGGCTAGAGCAGTGTGATTTAGAATGATTCATCTACTGAATCAAGCCAGAAATGTTGTTTTTGTATAAATTCTATTGGGCTTAGGGGGTGTAGGTTAAATGTCATAGCCTATGGTAACCGTTAAGGTAGTGGTCGAAGCGGTGGGTTGTATGGTAGAGTGTTGTGAGCAAGAGAGAGGAGGCCAAGAGTGAGGGAGTTTGTTCAGTTAGGTTGTTGGCTTGCTGTAGTGTAACGGATTTAAGTATGTCACGCGAAGGAGTTCTAGTAGTGGCCAATGCTTAGTAGTTTGGTGGTTGTCGTGTATGTATGATTAGGTGGTTGGAGTATGGGCTCGTATAAGTGTTCAGGGAGTGAGAATCTAGTGAGTATATGGGTTTGTCGATGGGCGAAGATATGACCAAGAGAGAAAATGATAGTGGAGAGAGAGAGAGGTAGTGGAGAAAGGGAGATGGTAGAGAGTATATGTCTAATCGATGGAAGCGAGAGAGGGGTTAGAGAGAGAGATGATCGGGGGTCGATAAGCCGAGAGAGAGTAAGGGTGTCGTGCGTGTCTAGGTCAAGAGGGAGGAAGTAGGTTCGGTGTAGGCTGTAGGTTCATTGAATGTGAGAAAGATGGTGGAGAGAGAGAGTGACAATAGAGAGAAAGAAAGTGACAACCGACTAAGAGAGAGAAGATGACGGTAAGTGTGTGTTTTGTTTTAAAAAATGGATTCCTCCTTTACTCTCTATTTATATGTGTCTTCGATTTAAGAGAGAGAGAGAGAGAGTCCAAAGAGAGAGTAGATCGAGAGTGAGAGAGAGACAGTAAACCCCCCTTTATGTGCGTATGAGTGTGAATTTGAAAAGTGATTCCCTTACCTCCCAACTGTGCATGTGTGCGATGTGTTTTCAAAAAATGAAAGGGGAGAAGAAAAATGGGGAAAGAATGTTTGTTGTCACGGCTAATCACAAAATGCTACGTATCAATTTCAGACACGTGGCCTAGTGATGGCTTGACATGTAACAACGCATGAAGTTTAAAAAAGAAAAGGACAAAAGGTATTTTTATGCCTCTAATGAGTTTTGAACCTAAGACCTTAAACCAAACCCCAATGTTATGTCTATGCGTTTATCCGTTAGTCCATTAGCCTGTACCTTATCCGTATGTGCAATTAAGACTAGGTTAATCTGAGCTAGATTCAAATTTAAACTTAGGTCCAATAGTCCTTTATTTAAGTTTAATTAAATTAAAAATCTATTTTATTTAAACTATCTAAAAAAATTTATTATATTCTAAATTCCCTATTTTTTTCAATTTTTTTTATTTTTTGTGACTTTTCAAATTTCTTATATAATTTTCCTTTTTTTTTTGTATTTTTTTCTAAATTTCTTTTTTTTTGTATTTTTTTCCTATTTTCCTTTTTTTTTTTTGTATTTTCTTGAATTTCATATTTTTAGGTTTTCTTATTTTTCTATTTTTTTTATATTTTTCGTAATTTAAGACCCTTTAACTTATTCTAAAAATTTTGAAAAATAAAAAAGGGAACGAAAATAAGGTGTCTACAAGTACATATAAGTATGCACACAGCTAACTATTTAATAATCATAACCAAGCATAATCTTAAGCATTCTAGTATTACAAATTAGTACTTCAAAATATAATAATGTATTAATCCCAACTTACTTAGACTCCTCACTTGCTCACTTAAGGTATAGCTTGCTCAAGCCACCGCTGATAATCCCTATAATATAAACGTTATTTTAGTTTCCACATAACTGCCATAGTATCCTATAACGCTTATTGTTATCTTTAATTTAGGGTTTTAGTATATGGTTTTAATATACATAATTATTTAAGTTTTTAAGTCTCTTACACTCTAATCATCATTTAACTATCGAATTTATTCTCAATATGAGAAAAATTTATATTTTTCATATAATTATATAAATTTATATTTAATATTAGATTTATTTTATATTAATATTATTATAATATATTCACTTTTGTATAATATTTTCTACTCATTAATGTCTTATATTTACATATTATGTATTATTATATAATTCACCTCTAAATCACTTATTTAACACTTCTAACACTATATATATCATCATTCATCCTCCAATAACATATCAAATGTCTAATTACATCCTAAATCAGAAATTATATCTAATTAACCCTAAATTATAAAATTAACTTAAAATATACTATTTACCTTAATATTTAATACATATTATACATAATAAATACAACTAATGCCTTGAACTCCAATAAAGCCATGGAAAATATATTATAATCAATAAATTATGGTTATTATATTATGATCGTGAAAAGTACTAAGATAGTTATATATATATATTATTCTTCGATATATCGATTTCAGATTCGATTTTGTTAAAAATTAGGTAAATGACGAAATAAAATTATAAGATTCAAACCAAATATTCCCAAAATCATAACTAAGTCTTAGAAGTCATTACAAATCAAATTAATTAAGAAATTTAATTAAAAACCTATTATTTATTTCATATAAAAAGCATGGTAGATTCAACAAAATAATTTTAATAAATACTAAATGTATAGTTTATCAAAAATTATTTTTATGTAAATTAAATATATCATATGAAGAGTATGTACACCAAAAATTAGCTCAAAATAACAGTATTTACTATTTTTGAAAATTCATATAAAATTCATTAGAATCGGGTTTGTTCTTAAGGAACCTATATAAGTACTTATAATTTTAAAAATTTGGTTCAATATTCTAATTCTATATGAAAAAATACCCAAATAAAAAAAATTTCATAATTTTCCATGCATATTTGATATTTTTACTAAATTAAATAAATTTAGAAAAGAAATCGGAACTCACCAATCGATGAGCTTTCAACCACTAACAGTAGCTCCATCATTATCTATAGCTCTAAACATGGGGTCCACTGTTTGTTGGGTCCATTATCTATTGGTGGTAACTGTTCATTTTTAAGTGATCGTTTGATATAGGTTCCCTTTATATGCTCTAAATACGCATCATTTTGTTTAATTTTGCTAAAATTGGTTTTTCCTTTCTTCTCTCCTCTCCTTAATTTTTTTTTCTGATGCTAAACTGATCAAATGAGGTTTTTTTATTTATTGGTTGAATTTTCATCCTCTACTTCTAAGTTGCCACAACCTTATTCCAGACCATTCCACAATTTTCCAGTAATTCTCTTGATTTTTTTATAATTTTTTATGAATTTTCTTTAATTATCTAGCATTATTTTGACATATTTCCTGTATTTTAAGTAATTTCGCGTATTTTTACTTACATGTAAATATATAATGATATAAATAAATACTCTTAAATATTATTTTAGTTATTTTACGATTTTTAGTGTGTATAATTTATCTTTATCAATTCGTTAATTATTGTAACTTATTTTACGCGCTTTTGATAAATAACGTAAAATTTATGCATAATTCAATATTATAACAATTAATTATTTTATTATTTATTTTACTAAATCCAAACCCATAGTATCACTTTTACTAATATTCTTAACTTCATCGTAAAAATTAGGTTTGATCGAACAATTTACTCGATCGTCTTACATTTCCACTCCTCTTACAGTAATTTCATCCTTAAAACTACTATATATCTGTATATTACTCAATTAATAAAAATAACAGCTTATATTCCTTTACTATCCCAATAATTAGAAGTACCCTTAAGTAATGCTTCATAATGGCTATGTTCTATTCTACAGTGACTTCCAAGTCTGGACTTTGGTCCCATTATTACTTTCTTTAACTTCTAAACCTAAGTATTCAGTATTTTTTTGGGTTACTTCAGAACTTTGAAACCTATCTTCTATTCTATTGTATTATCTTCTAATGAAGCTTTTGTATAGCCTTCTGATTAAGTTTTCACTCCTCTATTTAACCTTTGCTTGACCTCTTCATCTATCTTTCAATTTCTCGATCCCATTTTCCTTCTTTGTATTCTGTACTTTGATATATTCATTCCTTATTCTATTACCGCAATCTTCTAATTGCTTATACTATCTTATGACTTAATTTCATAACCTCACAAGTTTTCTTGTTAGCTTATCCTCCATTTATTCCTTATTTGATTGATCCCTAAGTTTTACTTGTGATCATTGGCAATTCTAAGTTCACTTCATATCATCACCTGTCCTCTCATCCATAATCTTCTACTCACAATGTTTACATCGTTCCTGTGGCTTCTTATTTGTTTTTCATACGGCTTAGCATAGGATCAACAAAATCATATTTGGAAAATCACGACTTTCCTCCATCTTGGATTCAAATGAGATGGTTAACATTATAAATCAACTGTCTTTCACTTGACTTGGCTCGACATGAATGAATATGACTTTTGATCGATAGATTCAGCAAGAGAGACAGTATTAACAAGGACTTATTACTTGACAAGACGTGATGTGATAAATTACACTGATAAGGTTAACATGAGATAAGACTCGACATTAATGGATCCACCATCTCAGATTTGCCATATCTCGGTTGGATTACCTATTGCAACTGCTCATATGAAGTGTATTATAGCTTCATAGTTTTCTCGTATATTGGGTTACGTCAATGGATTTTCCTTTGATCACCAATTCAAAATTTTTAATATCCCTCGAAATTCCTTCTCCAAATATAACATGTTTAATGAATGAAGTATTATCTCTTTCGAAAGTTACATTTCTTCAATTTTGACATACTACTTATAATTGTTTAATTTCAGTAATCTTATCCACAAATACTTTATATGTCAAAATACTATTGATAGTTATCATAGCAAGTATCTTTATACATAGTTAGCATGCATACGGTTCTCTTAATTCTATGAATACAGTCTATGTATGGCCAAACTAAGAGATATCACTAAGAATTCATAATGTCTGTATCATATCCTCCAATTTAATCTTAAATTGATAACATTCTAATCCAACGTTAGTTTAGAAAAACACAGTCACTGCCTTAACTCCTAATATTCCATTTATAATATCAAATATAGAACTTCAGCTGTAAGTTCGATTCTTAGTTAACTTAACCATAAAGTTCAAATATCCATAAACTAATCTTCAGAGACACATTTGAATATTCATATATTACTAATAGATTTGGTACTTCTTGGTAGTTTCCTTAGTCTCTCACTTATAAATATCAACAAACTTCCCATCTCTACCATCAGTAGTTTTTCTTTTAAATTCCACTTTAATCATATCCTACGGTCTTTTTGGATTAATATCCTTTCTCAAATATAAATTCTAAACTAATAGGTAATGATAATCCTAATCACCTTAAATCCCTTTCCATTTACTAGTTTTCTGATTTATAGGGAATGAATATCTCAATATCATTATTATACTTGCATTTCATCCATTTGTGTATACATATATCCTGCAATAATTGTACTTATTCTTATGATTATCAAGCAATTATTTTGTTTAGATTTATTATTGTTCAACTAAGATCAAATGAGAGTCATTCACTAAAATCATTGCTTATCTCCTGATTCCTTTAAGCTTAGGTCCCTAAATAACTATCTTTGATCAACATTCCCTATTGTCATATCATAATAAATATACCAATAGATAACCATCTTATAAAATTCACTTCCCGAAGGATTATGTCTTTTTAAATTAGTCTTGGAATAACTAAGAAACTTTTGATCAAAAGTCCTAATCTTCTCCAAGTTTTTTGTTTTAATTCCATTTCCACCATCACTTGTTATTCGTCCTAATACTATTTTAGGGTACCTAGATACATATTCAATTATAGTTTATCTAACAATCTTACTTCATTTCTCATGTACCATTTGGTAATTATCCATCCCCTATATTAGAATGTAAGTACTATATAATAATATCATTTTTTTCACCTTAACATAACAAAAAGATCCCACTAGCCATTTCATTCTTATTTTACTCCATCTACATTTGCTTACAACTCTAAAGATATAAGTCTTAAATTCATTACTTATTAAGGACTAAAAGATTCATAACCTGATTATAGTCTCATATTATAGTTTCCACCACCATTCTTACATATTTAAAGAACTTTCAATGTTAGTCACCTAATACGTTTATTCCTTTTATAACCCTAACTACAAATATATAAGTCATTGTTGCATATGCACATATTAAAAAAAATGCACTTTCATCAAGAAGCGTAACTACATCCATTAAGAGATTATTGGAATGTCCACATATATGAATAATTAATATATGATCAATTTTAACTTTCAAGAAAACATAACCAACTATCGTATTGTATCCATCATTTAAATCACCAATAATAATAACAATTCTTCGTTTAAAAGAATTCTATGACATTTATCTTCTAATTAATTCGTTATCATTTCCACTTATTGATTCAATACTTTATACGTATATAAGAAAATAAAAAATAGTAATCATTCTATATACCTTATAATTATCAAACACCGCAATGCTATCATCAACTATCATCTCACATACCATATTCTCATTCTATATATATCGTATTCTAATTGATCTAGGAAATATAGAAACCAATCAATAATCCCTTGAGGATAATCGTCTTATGAGTCGTACTAATGGGATATGGTCTCTTCCTTCTGCTTATATTACTTAAGTTATAATCCCTTTGATCAACGGCTCACAGTATCTCTATTATATTGAAAGCTCAAATTAATCTCCATCAACATCTATGTATCTCATCACTACATCACATCTCCTCAATACTGTCGTAACTCCATCAACAGACTTTTCAATAATCTCATCCACAATATTTATGTATCCCAACTAACCAATTCTAACCATGTTCTCTACATCTTAACTCTGTATTAAAACAAAGATTTTCCTTCATTTTACTTGAATTACTTCAACTAACCACAAATTCTCCATGTGATCCCATAACTGGATTTAAGTTCAATTAATGTTTACCTCAATTTAGTGTCATAGTCATAGTCATTACTGCTTTATAATTTATAGTATAATACTTTATTGCCCCATTTATTTCTACCCACTCTCAATGTACTCCTATTATATTTACTTCTTTTAATTATTACGGTTCAAAGTGAGTTCACTAGAATTACACTCTGATATCAACTCAAAACCGTTACGCCCTAAAATGGGAGAGTTGCAACAGTCCCATCGTGCAAACCATTTTAAAATAAAAGATAACCATACAACTGCTATCTTAGGCCTGATTTATATAAGATATTCATGACTAACTCGCTTTGAAATAAATAGTTTATAAATTAAATAGATTGTTTACCTAAGAAAGTATGAAAAATATATATATACATTAAGATTCAAATATTACAAATAATGTTTGTAATGTTTCATCATATTATATTTTTCTAAAATAAGAGATATGACCTTAAAAATATGTGTTCTATAGATGTATTTCCTTACTCCCTAAGATTCAACAAGTGCTAGCTTTAAGGTAAATATAGGCCACTTCCTCACTAGCAATTACAACAACGTCTATAGGGCTATGAGTAATCACCAGCTCAGTAAGTTGGGACGGAGACTTAAAACTATACCTTAAATATAAATAGGGTTATCGATTAAATCGGTTAGATGCAATGCATATAAGAAAATACCATCGTACGATGTTATCCGACCCGTCATGAGATTAGAGAAATTACATCCGCTCTAATCCAAGTTGAGGAGTTTTCATTTAATGTAACAGCTCACAACCAAACCCAAGCTTGTGCAATAGAGACACCGCTCCTCTTGTGACTACCTTCAAACCATTGACTTTACCCTTACTGCGACCTTCTAACATGTTATTTAGTTCGACTAAGGATGAGAAGGGACTAATTCTACTATCCAGTGCTATCCCTTTCGAAGGAGTCAGTATTTAGCCGAAGAACTCTAATGTTTCCCCTAACGAATTGCTATGCAAGTCTGATTTAGGCTTACAAGTCATATATTTAGTTAGGTCCAGTTTAGGGTGATAAATCATTTCATACAAATCACGAAATACAAGCTAAGACAGTAAACTAAAATCATATCATCAAATTTAGAAACAAGTACATATAGACATGTGTACAGCCAACTATCTAATAATCACAACTAAGCATAATCTTAAGCCTTCGAGTACTACAAATTAGTTTCCGAAATACAGTAATGTATTAATCCTAACTTACCTGGACTCCTCGCTTACTCGCTTAAGGTGCAACTCGCTCAGGCCATTACCGATAACCCTTATAATACAAACATTATTTCAATTTCCACATAACTGCCATGAATTGGTTTTATCCTATAATACTTATTGTTATCTTTAGTTTAGGGTTTTAGTATACCAATGTACTCAATTTGAAATTTCTGTACCCGTAGAGAGTAGTAAATAAGACTTATCCAAAAGATTACACCTGTCATAAGTTCATCAAGTTTAATGGGAAGCAAGGAAGTGCAAAGGAGTATTTCCTTAAATTTGTTGAGACACTCAATGTCTATAATCTCGACAATGATTTGAAGTTGAAAAGTTCTCAAAGTCACTCAATGAAAAGGTGTATTCATGGTACGTTAACCTATTCCCAAGCTTCCTGGATTCATAGGGAACAGTATGCAAAATGTTCCTTGAAAAGTTCTTGGAAACTTAGGAATGAGTCACTATTATGAATATTAGATGCATCTAGCAGCATCTAAAAGAGGACCTTATGGATTTCATCGAGCATTTCAAGGAATGCTCCTTAGACATCCAAGACATATGTGACGAGAAAGAGCTACTTAAGATCTATATTTGGGGGATGTTTACGGAATATACTGTAGATCTTGAGAATTTATCCCTTAAGTTCTTCTCTATATTGGTAGAAAACACGTGGAGAACTAATAACTCCATTACCAAGCAAAGAGGTGATCTTAGTAAGAAGTGGTAGCCATTTTGTGAGTGTTGTGCAAGGAAGAAGTTATAAGGGAAACAAAAAGATAATAAGGGACGGTGCTCCTAAAGTCCCACCTTTTCCATGTTTAGTAGACAAAGTGCATGCCATCCTTAATCGATGGATCAAGGATAAGAATATCAAATTACCAAACGTAAATAGAGAGCCTACCACACAAGAGAAGAATGATCCTGAATATTGCCAGTACCATAGAGTTATTAATCATGCCACCAAGGATTGCAAGAATCTGAAATGGATATTCTAAAAGAGAATACGAAGCAGCGAATTGGTCGTTAAAGACAACGGCATTCATATGACGGAGATTGAAGATAATGACATTGAGTAGAGTTTTGTAAAAGTATTTGATCATGTATTAAAGGTAGAACCTGCCCATCATTTGTACTCATCCTCTAAAAGGAAGAAATAAATTTAACTTTATTCATGAAGTGATATTTTTCTTTCATCCGTTAGTTATGATTGTTTGCACTTATCTTTTGACAATTGGCTTAAATAAAGGAAAAATTTGTAAGCATTACCTCATCCTTTGAAGCTAGGACAATCCATTTACATTGTGTAGGGCTAATATTGTTTCCACAGGCCCATGACGCATAGGCGTAACTAACATTGCCACTTGCTATCCCTTATTGATAGTCTCTATGAATCCAAAGTTGGTGTAGCTAATATGTTGCCTAATTTGGTGTAGCAAACATTGCCACCACAATCCTTGAACATAGGTTTATCTAGTGTCATAGTCTGGTGTTCCCCAATTATAGGATCAAAGTGATCTTGGCTGTTATGGGTCAAAGCGATCCCACAGTAGGCTTAGTAACGATAACATCTTTCCATAGAGTCGAGGTCGAAGCAACCTTATCCATGAATGGTTGAAGCAATCAAATCATGGTGGCTATAGTCACTCAGTAAAAGCATAGGCTTTTGAGCGTACGGCGGCACAATGCCCATTTCTATGACATTACTCGTAAGATCAAAGCAATCTCACTTGTAATGGGTTGAAGCGATCTTATGGGCTTAGCAACGGCGATGCCTTTTCGTGGTGTTGAGGTTGAAGTGACCTCATTTATGAATGGTTGAAGTAGTCAGATCATAATATCTATAGTTGCTTAGTAAAAGCATACACTCTTGAGCATGCAGTGGGCATAATGCTCATTTTTGCAACTTTATGTAATCATGGAGCTGAAGCAACCTTAGTTGCGATGGAGTAGAGCAATCCTATGATACACTTGACTATTGGATGAGATCAAAGCTATCTTGATCGTAAAGGTTCAGAGTGAGCCCATGATAGGCTTAGCAATTGTAATGCCATTTCCATTAAAGCAATCTTGGCCCAATCATTTAATCAAAGTCATCTTAATCATTAAGGATCAAAACTGGCTTACAAAGATACTTCACTTGATAATTCATGAAGTACACGAGTAAGTGCAAAAGGATTCACATGATAGGATGAGGTTATATCCTTCAAATCGTGAGTTGTTGCCTTGTCATGCTATGACATGGCATCAATTAAGGGAGAAGAACGATTCTTCAACATGTCATGCCTGATTATAAATGATTGACATCTTAACATGAGGATGATTCACATAGAAGTAAAGCTTTTGTATAAAACACTTGAATGTAGAACATGCCTCTAATCATGCTGCATAAAACATGATTGAAAGCATTCTTGAATGGCACTAGTTCTTCAACTTCTCTCATTTGACGACCTCTTAGCACTTTAGAGTGGTAGCCTCATATACTCGGTGTGGGTAATCATCTATGAACACTTGATTTCCTCCTTACTTCTAAAAATGTTGGTCTTGCGCTTATAAGACACTCGAGTGAAGTCAGTCCTCCTTAAGCAATTTACCTTACTTACTGATGATCTTAGCATTTGGAATAGAGCTAGAGACTCTTGCAACAAACTTTTGTTGTTGTAAATCCTGACACCTAAAGTAAAGCTGGAGCATAATCCTATGCTTGTTATGGATAGACACATTTAAGTGAGATACGACACTCTAAAGCAAGCGCTTACATGTGGGGAAAGTCCATAAAGTTGTCTCTCATTGGGATTCTTATAATCTTGATATCTTGGGTGATATACCTCAAGAAGTAGTTCTCCTTGGCTTCATGGTACTTGACCTCCATTGACTTCTTGCAAACTTTGTCCTCTTCAATCATTGAACGACAATCTTGCATACAATGTTATTGACAACACTTCATTGAATTTTGACTCTCTTGGATGATGTGACTCCTTGCTCGTTAATGATAGAGCAATTGAATGGATACTTGACTATTGATTGCATCCCTGATTGGATTTGGGTTCCCACTAGCTTCTTAAGGTGATATACCTTTAAGCTTGACAAGTGACTTTCAAAGATGGAAATAACACTAAAGTTATTCCAATCCCTAATATGAAGTGCAATGCTTGATATCTGGCTGATGTGTGACTTGTTTGGATACAGATCCCTTGGATGTATGACTCAATACTTGACTCCAAGGTAGTAGCATTAGGAATCCATGACAGTATTAAGATTAACCGCAAGCTCATTGAGTGCCAAAATGTTAGGAATCTGCAATAATGTTAAGGTGAATCGAAGGCCTGTATAATGTTAATATTAGGAATCTGGGTTAACACCTAAAGTTAACCATGGGCCCGTTAGATATCAGGAATCTAAGGTCAATCGCAAGGCCTATTTAATAGTTGATATTAGGAATTCAGGTCATCGCCTAAGGTTAATAATAGGCCCATCTGAATGTTGAAGCCTAACCTCAAAGTGAGAAGACACTAAGAGTTAGCCTACAAAAGAAAAAAAAAAAATATTACATTTTTTCAAGAAAAAAAAAGGGGGGAAAAGAAGTAGACAAGCAAGATACTTAATAATGAAAAAGATCAGTAGGAATTTGATTGCTCAGCTTTTGTCCGAGGACTCGCCATAGTTCTATGCTCACATTTGTTTGGGAACCAATATCTTGTATCACTTGCAAGAAGAGCAGCAAGCAAATAAAGGAAAAAGGATAAAAAAAAAAAAAAAGGAGGGGGGAAGTGGGTGGGGGAGGCTAAGAAGAATTACGGACTTACTATTGTTTGTTAGTACTGTGAACAGTGATGAGATCGATTGCATTAAGGGAGATTTATAGTTAATGCTAAGAAGTTTGGAGATAGAGTCTAATGATTTAATTCTAAGCTTTTGATAGATTTAAATTAGATATGCATAGGTTTGAAGAAGAAATACGGGTAATGCCATGAAGCAACAAATAATAGGATAAGGCTTCAGAAATTTTGAAGCGGAATATTTGAATTGATGAGAAAAAGATTTAAAGATTGAATTTAAAAAAAAAAGATTTAAAATAGATTTGCGACCAGTGAGGAGGAAAGAACAATACAAGAGGATATATGTGTTTAATTCTTGTTTAAACTTGGAAGAAGCTTCCGATGCCACTAGATTAACATAAGTGGAAGGATGGATATCTTTTGCGACATCCTTTAGAAAATTATATGAGTATAGGTGGCTAGGAGATTTCGTAGACAACAAATGCCACCCAAATGGTTGAAGTCTTTTTTTAATTACCGCGTGTGTACATCCATCATAAATAAAGGATGCGTAATTAATTTGAGTTGGTTGATAAATTCCTGAAGGCCACATAATTATATTGCCTTATAATGCATCTCTATAATTGTTTGCAGACATCTTTTTGATCCAAGGACAAGGTGAAGTGGTAACTTGAGTCATGAATGATTGATTTATTTTAACTTATATAGAATATCATCCCAGTGAAGATATTCTTAACTTATGCAAGATTTGAGGGAATAAATGAAGATTTAGAGGAGATATTAAATTGAAAAAAAAAAAGAGAGAAAAGACACGAAAAAAAAAAAAAGAGGACACCACTGATGAAGTGCCGAAGAGCATAACACATAGGTTACCGAACGTATGTCCCATCATGACAAAGGAAAGTGTTGACTCTCGGATTTCAATCTAGTGTTGAGGAATTGCGGGGTAGATATGCGTGCATAGCTTGATATACCAAAGAATGATATAAGTGCCAGCTGGTTGAGTTGTTTTCCTAAAAACTTCACATATTGCGAAGAGAAGCTGTCGAGCAGAAGGCTGCTATCCAATTTATACAATGGCAAGGATGTGTGACGGAAAATATCGAAACAAGGAGTTGAAAAAAAAATTAAAAGCAAAATAAAGAAGATAGGACGACTTGGCTATTGATCACAATAAAAAAAACTGCAAACATGCTTATATATTTATAGCCAATGCAAAGGAATTTAGATGGAGAAGAATAATTTGAAATCAAGATTTGATAAGAAGAGATATATTAGATAATGCTTGAATCTGATTTAGCAATAATATATAATGAGATTTAGTTTGTTGGAGTAAGATTTAAAAGTCAGGCAAAAAATTTGACAGAGGTTTAAATTGATCCTATTTGATGCAAAATCTAATCTGATGGCTTTATTTTTCTACTAATGCTCATAAAATAAGGAATAAATAACGAGAGAAACCAACTATGTTAACTCTATGCAATGGATGAGAATCAATATCATGAGAGCAATAAATCATTGCAAAGTGCGATACAAAAGCATATCAAAGTATGTATTCCATGGCAGCAAAAATGAATACTAACATATTATGCTTAGCTCACTAGTGATCTAAAAAGAAGTGTTAATTCCATCAATATTGGAAGTAGTCAAGCTTGAAAAGTCAATATTCAATACATCTACATAACTATTGAAGAAACAACTTCTAAAAATGCTCAAAATCCCTTTATCTATATCTAATGGACTTTTGGTCAAGAGGTAAAATATAGAAGGTTATTTCTATAATTAGGCCTTAAGCCTAATTTAACATCATGAATCAATATCTTGAGCTAACGGTAGAGCTTAGGAAATCAACCCAGTTAGGGATGTTTTAGAGAAATCTAGCTTAATAAATTCAGAACAAGGATTGCTGGATTGGATATTCTACTCACGAACTTACTTAGTTGTTTTACGTGCAAAAAAATAGACTCAAAAACGGTTCTTCTCAACTCATTTGGGTTTCAATGGGCCTTAATGGAACTTATATGTGCTTTAAGCTTATTTATAACAATAATGGGCTTCCATTAACTATTATAAACCCTTGAATAAGCCCAAGCACATGTTCAAGTCCATAAAGGTTAAAGGAAATGATAAGTTTTAATAATAAGGTTTAATCTTAATTGCCTATCTTAGAGCCATTCAACAGATATTATCAACTTCCAAACTTTATAATTAGAAGGCTTCTTGTCTCATTTGATTCATTCAGAATATTAGTAAACTTGAAACAAACATCAAAGCTCTATTAAAATCACTTAAGACAAAATCAAATAGACAATTTATCAAGAACTATTCAAGAAAGATAAAAAACATCGAGTTTGATCTACTATTACACGTGTGCACTCAAGATATTGAGTTTGCCCGTTCTTCCTCTCATACTTCTTTCTAATAACGTCCCTCTGCATATTGTCAACTCAAAGCATTTCCTAAGTCAACTAGCATGCTTATTGCATGTGATTGGTCAAGTACAAGAATCCCACCACACAAAAAGTATATAATTTTAACTTTGTCCTTAGTAACATAAGAAGGAAAAGGAAAGAAATAGAGAGAAATTATGTCAAAATTCAATGGAAGACAACCCTAATTTTAGCATTTTAGGTGTATCTTGATGCACCCATCTGCTCCTGCATAGCCGGTTTGGGTTTAGTAATATATTATGTGGAGGAGATGAGCAAAAGAATTTTATTAATTAATAACTATAAGATATAGTGATGTACAATTGCAGAAAAATATTCTGCAGTACAAGAAACGCTAGTTTTTCTTGCTGTTTTTAAGGTTCCGCACGGCCATGACAAGCTGCTGCCTTTCACCTTCAACCTCTGCAAACCTGAGACTGATCTCGGTGTATCTCTCTTCCATTTCTTTCAGTTCTTTCTCCATCAACATATTTTTCTCCTTTAGCAATGCCATTTCCTGCAGCAGCTCAGTCATTTTAAGTTCATTGCTGATGCAGGTACTGGAGATATGGACCCCGTTGCCAGTGCGAGTTACTGCTTGCCTACTAAACAATAGGAAAGATTGTAATGACTCATCATATCTGTTTCTTACTATTGTTACCAATTTTCAAATGGTGATGTTCGTAAAAGAAGGAAAACAAAAGCTTTACCTCTCAATGGACGCCAAGCTATCTTTATTACTTCTTCCTTCCAAATTTCCAATGCTTCTAGTGATGAAACCCGCACGTTTGTCCTCCTGCATATTGGAATCATGGTTTCTGAAGTTATAGGTTATCAAAATGAATATCGACATCAATTCAATGGAGATTTGAGAATTGGATTAGTCTAAACTGAATTCCTGAGAGCACTTTTACCGTGCAACTAAACAGTGACTTCAAATTGTGAAATGCGAGGTCATGTACCTTTTCGGATTCTCTTCTTGTCAATTCTCCCTGCAATTTGAGCACCTCTTTCCTCAATCTCTCTTTCTCAGATTGTTCCTTTAACAAGTTATGTTTTAAATCATCTTGTCGTGCCATGAGGTCTCTCACTTCAGACTGCAGATTTTTAACCATCATTTCCTTCTCTTCTTTCAATGACTGAATATTCATTAACCTTTTGAGCATCTCTTCCATATCCTTCTTTGCTGACAGGAATTTGCTCTCCAAAGTCTCTCTTTCCTCATTCCATTTCTCTATGAGCATGTCTTCTTCCCTTTTTTTTGCTTCATCCTTTGTTTTTCCTTTCTGCTCTTCCTGTTCTTTGAAGTCTCGCATCTCCTTCTTGAGCCTCTCTATTTCTGCTCTCAGCATTCGTATTTCAGCTGTCTCGTCTTTCTTTTCAGCTTCCTCAAGTAACATCGACTTGTTATCGAGTTCCTTTCTCATCCTCTTAATTTCCTGTCCTTTCATTGAAAGTTGATCGGTAAGCTCTTGTATTTTCAAAGCATTCTCATCGCTAATCGCTCTCATTTGCTCATTGGCCCTCCGCAGCGTCTCTTCTAGATTCCTTTTATGCTGGCGTAGTTCATTAGCTTCTCCCACTGCTTTCGTAGTCTGCTTCTCGTTTTCATCGATTTTCGCCGTCATCTCCACTGAAAGCCTTTTAAATTCCTCCTGAAGTTTCTCAGCTGTAACAGCGTTCTTCCATCTGGTCTTCCTCAGTGCTTCCTCTGCTCGTATTGCCCTTTGCTCCTGCTCTATCTTGGCTCGCGTCATGGCTTCCATATCTTCTTCAAACCCTTGTGCTTGCTTGTCTAGTTCTTTCTCTAGACCTTTAACTTGGGCCCGGAGTTCGTTTATAGAGATCAAGGAGTCGGAAAGTTCTTGTGCCTGTCTCTTGACCACTCCTTCTAAATTTTCTATCAGTGCCTCAAGCTCTTTCATATTACTCAAAGATGCCGAGCCCGAGACCTCTTCAGTTACCTCTTCTTGTAAATTCCGTTCTTCTAGTCTAGTAGATAATTCATGATTTTCCTGTTTCATGATCTCATAATCCTGTGTGAGCTGCTCAAGATTTGCCTCTAACTCTTCTTTCTGCTTCATATACGCCTCCCTATCTCCACACTGGACGGCTATTTTCTGTCTCAGCATGTTAACTTCTTCACTATTTTTCTTCAAAGTCTCCTTGTGTTCTCTCTCTCTAGAATTCTCGTATTTCTGCATCTTGCTCGATAGCTGTGATATCTCATTGTCCTTTTCCTTTAACATCTCATCAAGTTCGGTGATCGCTAGCATTAACTCGGTGTTGGAATCCTGTGTTTTCTGAAGCTGCAACTTCAGGTTGACATTTGTATCCTTTTCATGGTCAAGCTCTTTTCTCGCCACCTGTAGCTGAGCCCTAATCTCCTCATACTCAATTTTCAATTCATCAGAACTATCTGCCTCTTCATTATATTTCGAAGAGGACTGAATTAGCTGTTCGCATTCTTTTTTAAGTTCGTCTCTTTCCTCGGTGAGGGTTTGGACTTGTGTTGACAGATTCTGTCCCCGTTTCGTCTCCTTAACGATTTGTTTCCTAAGAGACTGTAATTCCATCTCTGACAACGCCGATTGCCTCTTCAGATCGCCAATTTCGTTTTTGAACCTTTCGATCTCATCTGAAGCTTCTTGTAGTCTTCTTCCTTTTGGAGGGAGTTCATCAAGGTTGTTTACTGCATCTGTTAAGCTTCCATCTGAACCTGATCCTAATGACCAATCCGTATTCGAACGCTTGTGCATGTTCCTTGTTTTCATCGTCGCATCCAGTGGTTTTGGAGGTATGGAAAAATTAAGCACGGGAGGTGATCGGCGTTGAGCATTTTGTTCACTATCATCCAAGAGATCATCCTGCATTGCATAAATGGAATAAATAAATTAGAGATCGTGAACGTTTAGAATCATGTTCAAATAAGTCATCAAAAGCTTTAAGTGAGTTGAACAAAGAACCAATTTTTCGATCAATGCTCCAAATGGTCATAAATCATAAATCTGACAGAAGATTCAGATAAAGGATTGATTAACGTTTCGGTATATGCTTGAGATTGGTGACATTGCTACTTGGTAAAAATTAACTTTCTTTATGCTGAAGGTTGAATAATGAGACCTTACATCAAACAAATCGTCAATGCTGCAATTGCTCAGTTGTTTGTTTAGGCTTTTGTCCTCGGTTGTCACTGGATTATCGAGCTGTTCGCCGTCTCTGAGAATAATTAGAATTATTCAAATCCAAGGCCATCATGGGAAAGTACATGCACAGTTTGACTTCAAAACACTAAGAGAATGGTGCCAGTCAAATTTACCTTTGATCATTTTCCTGCATCTTCTGAATGGTTACCTGTCTCATGAATCAAATTCAAAGGTTAGGCAGCAATTTGGTCAATACATGAAGAGAGCATAAAAGTGGGCCTAGAAATTAGGTGATTGATACTGCAAGTAGTGAGGAAGAGAGTAAGAACTAACATGTAAAATCACACCGGAGTTGGCAAACTTCAGGGGCAGTGCGAGGGTCACTGGTTCGATTTCTGCGGCGAAATCTGCAAAATCGATTGATGCCTCCCCAAGAAAACCCGATTTCGAGGAACCCTGTTGAAATTCAACAATGCCAGAACTTCTTACTAGTATTACTAGTGGGGAAATGTCTGCAGGAGCAATGTAATTATCTAAATCAATACCGCAGAGACGATGAAATGGTAAATTTTCTCTTTGAGGACTCCAGTTTTGGATTCCCTATGAAGCTTTACTGTTTCGTAAACAGGGTTCTCCCAACAGCAACTTCCATCCTCGACTTTGGCCTTCTCTAGTTTCATTGTTGCCTTGCCTACTTCATCCGGAACTAAAGAAACTGTCAAAGTAGATTTCTTCGACTTCGGTACCTGAAAATGACAGATTTGCATCACAGGCCTGAAAAACAATCCCCACCCCCAACCAAACTAGAACTTCTCCAATCCCTAGCTTGCTGCAGTTGCAGATCCAGGATTCCTCTCCAGAGTGGCAAAATTATAAAAAGCACTTATTAATTTCAAATTATATCCTATCTGCCCCCTGTCCAGCTGCATTCATTCTTTTCAAGAGCATTTGTTCGTAGTTTAATTTTTTTTTTTTCATAAAAATGGTGAGAATTTGGTGCATCATATGTTGATGTCTTTTTAAGGATTACCTGAGTTGCTTGGAACTGCAACTTGAATACAACTTTGATCTTGTTCTTGTCGCTTCTCCATGGCTTAAACATTGTGGTCCTTTTGTTACCTGTGTGATCCAGCAAGTAGTCAGAAGATCTGCATCCAGGAACTGCTGCAAATGGCGGCTGTCTTTTTCCTCGCAACAAATCTCAGTATCCTTGTTTCAGGACCAAACAAGGTTGTCTCAACCTGTTTTCTAGTGTAGATGAAGTGGAACTAGGAACCGGAGTCAAAGTCTATACTCCATTGAAACTAAAACCTTGTATGTGGCTGAAATGGCAGAGAGAAATGAGTTTTTGTGTGTGCTTGTGAGAGAGAGAGAGAGGAGCAATGACAGCTCGAAGATGTAAAAAGCCAGAGTTGGAAAGATACCTTGCCTAAAGGAAATAAAGAAGCTTCTCTCAGTACTTTTTCATGACAAATGTTTATTACATTCTCCAGATTTATTTCATCCTTCTCAATCACATGAAGGTTAGTAAATACATAATTTTTATTTTGATAAATTGCATCCACTATTTCTCTAAATTTTCAGAATTATACTTCTGAATTTTTTAATCATATATACTACAAGAATTAAGGAAGGTATCTATAAAGTTACCTGTTTTTTAATCTTATTAAAGATCTAAGTGAAGAAATCTAGTGATATAGATATAGATATAAATACAGTTTTGAAAATTTTTAAAAGTGATAAAGAGGAAATCAAATATGTTACATTATTGAGGTATAATTTACTCTAGCTGTACTTAAATGCATTGATTATCTTGAAACTAATGAAGAGATTTATAATGATGGAGTTCCTGGCGGTTTTTCATAAAAAAAATATTTGATACGAAGCATGTGGTGTGTGGTGGGGTAGGTTCCTTTATCTCCTTTCGTTCCTACACAGCTACGCCACGCTTCTACTTCCGTGGTACTTTTCTCACCCGAAAAGGATGCTCTTGGGATAACAAAAAAATTCAAAATAAAAATGAAACTGAAAATTATTTAAAGTGTTTTTTTTTTTTTTTTTTTTTGCTAGAAGTATTATGATTCGAGAAAGATTTTCATGCATAATAATTATTGTGATATTACCTTCCATTATTTAGGGCATAATATCAATGATGATGATGGTTAATTATGAGAGTATCTATGTTCCATTTTTGTTGTATGTTTGCATTTATGTATATTGTTGTTATTTATATAACATTTGACAAATCAACTTTTTACATGGGTTGTCGGATATTAATAATTGGCGATTCGGAGCAGTATCTCTCCCTTTTTTAAAAGAAAGAATCATTTCCAATAATACAACATTTGGTAAATCGTGATATCTGGGTTTTTTTTTCCATACATTTTGAGAGGTTAGAATCATGATTTTATTAAAAGAGGAATGGCAATTCTATCTCCTTATTAATGATATTTTCACAAATAACTTCGTTATTTTTTTTTTTTCTTGATAACTCACAAACAATCTTTATAAATAATGTTATAGAATTTATTTAGTGATGATAACCATTTTAACCATAGTAATATATATTATACATTCATGAATTAATGGCATTTTTTTACAAATACTACTATGCACAAATAAATTAACATTATAAATTTACTACCACCAAATATAAAAGAATGGTACCGCTAATATTTCTAAACATGAACCCATTTAAGTTTAAATACGAAACGTGACTCGTTAGCAGGAATTTCCAATCCAAGTGCTTGTGATTTGACATAACAAGGCTTCAAGTCAAATATTAAACTAGTTTAAGGGATCGATTCTCTTGTATCGTAGTAAGATGAGCTTCTAACAGTACCTATAATTTGGACCATAGCAGGTTGTCTGCACAGACTCAAAACAGATCTACGTGCGATTCAAAGAGCCTATGTAGACAGGAAGTGCATGTGCATGCTGGGATGGGATAGTGGAGTTTGTTTATGTTACTGTAAAGTCAGAGTGGCATTATTTATGGATTCCTGATCAGGCAAACGTTAAAAATAAAAGGGTAGCTGTGGCATTCAGTTGGGTCTGACTTCAATACCACAATAATGATACCATCATTATTATTTTATTGCGATTTCATCTACCACTATGGTGGTCATTGTAAATATCATCAATACCACTTTTATATAGGTTGATTTCTATTTATTTTCAACTACTTGTTGTCAAATTCAAATCGAAAAGTTGATTCGGACATAAGAAGAAATTAAGAGTTTAGAAAGTTAATCGGGATCAAATCGAAATCGAATCAGAATTAATAAAAATATTATTGTATAATTTATATTTATATATAAAGCAATAAAAATTACTTACATACTTAAGGATTAAAAGTCAACGGTCTTGTATGGTTTATTTTTTATTTTCCTTTTATCTACATTTATTTTTTTTAACAAATTAATATATTTTTTAGAAAATATAAGAGAGAATAATATATTTAACCCTAAAAAAACTAAATGGGTTCTCTCATTTAAATAACAGAATAGACAATGCCTTCATTTTTGAGAAAACACACATACATAAGAGTATTATCCATTTCAAGGAAATATAATGCCAAAAACATGTAATACTATTACCCACGTTAGAATCTATAAAACCATCTGGGCTGGTTTTCCTATGAAATATATAATGTTGTTGAAGTCCATAGGACTAACTTTATGGATGAGGCCATCGAAATTGCATAGAGGGTTGAACAGCAAAGGCATACTCAATCAAGTTGAGCTCTTATGGCTTGATCTGTATCACCGACCCAACCTAATTTTAGTCAAGAAAAATAACGAAGGCATTGAGATTTAGAAGTTGCTTCCATTTTGTAATATTAATATTCCTCATACATTATAAAAATTTGCAAGTACTTTTATAACTTGCATTGCATTCATCACTTGTATCCCTTTATGTACTTATCACTAGTGTCTCTTTATGTATCCTACTCATACATTTTATATTAAAGTTATTATTGTCTTCTTTTTCTTCTTCTATTTTTCCTTTAGTGTCATAATGCTAATGTATGTATGAACTAGATAACATCTCAGGGCAAAAGTGGGATAAGCATTAATTTTAAGGACCTTAGTCCTCCATCCCATCTAGCTAAGATTGTATTTTTTGATTGTAGATCTATTTCATCAAAATTTTCTTTATAGTTGAACTCTTGTCTTTTATTAATATATATATATATATATATATTGGAGGCTAAAAGAAAAGAAATTATTATCTTGTCTTTCCTAAAAACCCGTGATACCCCTTAAATCAAAGGTGATGGAACTTTAATCATCAAAGTATCTTTTAGTATAATGACTTCAAATTGGTCAAATGAATGACCTCTTGGGAGGTAGCTACATTAAAGGAAATTGTGTAATGAAATTGATGAGGACATTAGTTTTATAAAAAGGTGAATTGTGATATCCCTTAAATAAAAGATAATGAAACTCTAATTATTAATATACCTTTTATTGTAACAGCTTAGAATCCGTTGAAACTTCAAATTTAAACGTACTTGATAGAGAGCAATCTCAAGATGGTTGACTTTCTAGGAAGTAGTTATATTAAGAGACAAAATTGTATATTACACCACACCAAAGGGGACAATATCTCAATGTGAGGAATTCTGTTTAAATCGTTACAAACCTTAAGATATTGAAACATGTGATGGCATCAAATAAAATGTAATGATTAAGAACTAGAGATAAATGAAGATACTGATTACTTTAATATCCCATTAAATTTGATACCAGCATCATGAAGTACTTCAAATTATGGAGGAATGCAAATGTATTACATGTTCCTTAGAGAATGGCTACTCCATTCTCCCATTATTCCTTAAATTACCCCTATTACTATGTTTTCTTAACGGAATTGCATTTCAACAAAATACTAAATTACAATTCTTTACTTCTACTCATGAATTACAATTCAACTTCACAATTATGATCATTGCCTTCCTTTTCTCTTCTATCTTCTTCCTTATTTCTACTTCCACCACCAAAGAACCACATTAGGATCTACCTAACCACCCACATATACCATAAACACACCAATACTACCATTATCCAACAACCCACTTGTATACTACCATTGGCCACCTAATTACCCATGCATACCACATACACACCCACACCACCATTGTCTACTGCTTGCTCACGACCCCCAACATCACTACGACCACACCAAATCACACATGTAAAAGCCACCACTACAAATCCAACCATCTACGACCATTATAGTACACTTACTTCACCACCACCTCTTGAGCTATAAACACCAAAGCTTGGATTTGGAGGGGAAAGCGAGAGTGAGAGAATGAACTTCAAAAGAAATGGAGTGAGTAATATCTACCATGATGGTGGTGTTATCAAATATAAAACCAATGATGGCTTTACCAGCAATGAGGATAATATCTACAACAAAGAGGATAGTAAGTGGTTTGAATTGAGCACATGGGTCAAATGACTCGTGGTGGTTTAAGCTCATGGGTTATGTGGCTTCTTAGTGGTTTTAAGTCATAAGTTAAATGGATTGTCATTGTTTTTTATTCATGGTCATCGCCTTAGGGGTGGTTAGTGCAAAGGTCGATTTTTTAATAGAAGATTAGGTGATTTAGGGTTAAAATTTGAAGGATAAAGGAATAAAAGCCAAGAAATGGCTATCTTTTAGTTTCAAGGATGCAATAAGTAAGAACTAATTGAATATTCGATATAACTGAACTCAATATTGACTAGTAGAGTATTTCCTTATAAAGTTCCAAATGGATATAACGAATATGTTTAAAATCTTATAGACTTTAGGTTAAGTTTCTAGAAAAACTTAATACTAGATTGGGACCAAGTAGCCAAATCTAATAAGGACTTTGACCTTAACGTATTTAATATTTCACATTGTCGTTGTTTTTTTTTTTTTTGTTGGATTTTATTTAATCTTGTAATAAAATATATAGCCAATCACTTTATGGTTTACTTGGATCAAGTTGATTTGCTTTATTTTGGTGTACAAATCATCTAGTTTTTGAAATTTTTTTTTTTCATAAAAATATGAATTTTAAAGTATTCTAATAAGCCAAGGCCATTGTAGCCTAATATATAAGGATTCAAATCCCCCTCTCTCTCATAGTTAGCCAAAAAATAAAAGTATTCTAATAAAATTGCATTAGCTTATTAGGTGAGTTTGGACAACCTTATACAATTGTTGGGTGGGTTTTATGATACATTTGAACTAGCCCTACAATTTTAGGATGGGTCCTATAGCTCTCAATAGGTTCTCTAATGAATTTGGATATTATGAAATTTATCAAAAACCCACCCAATTGCACCCCCCTGCTTAGACCTTAATAAAGAATTATATATATATATTTTGGTCTTAGATTAGCTATTCACAAATGAAATGCGAGTGGGGAAAATATGTTTTATATAAAGAGAAGGCCATTTTTCTCATTTTCATATATATTTTTCATAATAGCTAAATCAGTATCCACTATCACCACTTAACACCAAAAACTATAATATCTTGTAATTGCTTTTGATTGATGCGGTAATGTTTAGTAGTTATATAGATTATGCCATTGCAAATGTTAAGAAAAAAAAAAAAGGGTCGAAGAACATTTTTCAAAATCTATATATATTTGTCTACCATAAAAGATGACTATGTAGGTACACTACATTATTCATGAAATAGAATAAATTAGATTGATCAATTTTCGTTCGATTTCGGTTGAAAACATTTGGATCTGGTAGAACTCCCTTTTTGGAAAATTTTGAGGAGGATACATGTAATAGGGGTATAATAATTTAGTAAAGTTGAATGATAACTAATGCATTGCATATAACTTTAAGTTTATAGTTGGAGCTTCCTTTGGTTTTTTCCTCTAGAAAAATATTTTCTGTAAAATTAAACTAGTCATGGAAATTGAGCTCAGTGGGAACTTTACGAAACTCGGTATAAGTACAAAAGTAAATCATATTGCTTGTTCTTAAATTGACATGTTAAGGTTGCATTTTAACTCCTAATCCTAAGAAAAAACAAGGATGAAGGAGTAGAAAAGAAAGAGGAGGAGGAGGACGACTTGATCTTCTTTGAAGATAGAGGAAAAATCGAGCAATCAATGTCGCTTGGAAGAAGTCTTCTACATTGGAAAAACCAGTTGCGAGTAAGTGGAGAGAAAAGATCTTCAAGGATCCTTAATACAAATAATTAAACATGTGGTGTGATGCTTAATTTTATGATAAACAAGAAGAGGGTCAGGAGTAGTACCGACTCCAGCAACTGGGGATTTGTTTTCAAAGGTTCTGGTATATGATTACATCCATGATTAGGGTTTTTAGTCAACCACAACCAAACTGTACTGTTTACTAGTGAAAAGCACGTGGGATCATCTCTCTCTCTCTCTCTCTGTGGCAGGTTGGTTCATATTAAATTTTCACTTGGCTGGTGATCCTTCCTATTCATATTAAATTCGATCATGCTGAAAACATGTAACTCAGAATCTTCAATAAAGAATGTTGAAGGATGAGCTCCACTTCTTTTCCCCTCTTCACCGAGTTGCAAATATCTTAATATTTGCCAAATTGTTGTCTCATAAAATCGATTAGGTTTGATTATTTCCGTCTTTTATTTTCATAAATCACACAATCAATAAAAAGAAAAAGAAAAATTAAGTAGCATTTGGTTATTAAAATAGGACAAAATAAGGAAAATTGCACAGTACATATATAAAGAGTGCAAGATAGAGTATCAAATTTAATTTACATAATATTAGACAAAATTTTTTTGTGATAATCTTATTTAGTATGTATAAGTACTAAACTCAATATTATTTTCTAACATTTATATCATCGATATATCTAATATTTATTTAACAATTTTTTTATGTTTTGTATAAGTTCTTTTTCTTTTTATTGATTGTGTGATTTATGAAAATAAAAGACGGNTTGCAAATATCTTAATATTTGCCAAATTGTTGTCTCATAAAATCGATTAGGTTTGATTATTTCCGTCTTTTATTTTCATAAATCACACAATCAATAAAAAGAAAAAGAAAAATTAAGTAGCATTTGGTTATTAAAATAGGACAAAATAAGGAAAATTGCACAGTACATATATAAAGAGTGCAAGATAGAGTATCAAATTTAATTTACATAATATTAGACAAAATTTTTTTGTGATAATCTTATTTAGTATGTATAAGTACTAAACTCAATATTATTTTCTAACATTTATATCATCGATATATCTAATATTTATTTAACAATATTTTTATATTATTATAAATTTTAAAAATTATCTAATTTTTATATCCTCAATAATATCTAATAATATTTATATAATTACATTATATCTTCAATATTTATGTTTTTATCTAATAAAACCAACTTTTATACCATATTTTAGATATAATAAATTTAAACATTTTTTCTAGTCCTTTATATCCTTTTTTGTTCAATTACTAAGTTTCAATTATAAACCAAACATTATATAAAATATTTTATCCAGTCTAATTTTATAAGGATTTATGTATGTGTTAATATCTATATTATTTAAAAATATATATAACTAATATTATTATAATCAAATAATATAAATATGAATCTCTCAATCCGAAGGATATTCAATCCTATCGTTTTGAAACAACGGTAGGCAGTATGTTTAGACTGAAAACTGAAGACTGCTGTACACTACATTTGGTGGTTAGTACTTATTTAAAGCATATCATAAATCAATCCAGTTGAGTTGCGTCTTTTGGGCTCAATACTTTGCGTTGCCAATTCACAGAAAACGAAGTGACATCTTGATGTCGAGAGAGAGAGAGAGAGAGAGAGAGAGAGAGAGAATCCATGTGACAAAAAAAAAAAAAAAATTTATTTGCAATTTGGCTGTCGCCTTGTCGGATAAATGAATTATATAACAAAAGGAGCAGGTTGGTTTACTGTGTCGTTTGTATTTCTATTTGTTATTTTCTTCCACGTGACGAAGAACCTTTACGAGAAAAAAGATTAATTGGGAATTCCATATCGCGTGTATTATGTACAAGTAATACATGAAAATCAATAAAAATATATCTATATAAAATGTATAATTAATATTAATGGTAGTTATTTTAAAAACTAATTATTCTATTACCATAAATAGGAAAAGTTTATTAGTATTTATACCTTACGCAGTATAAATATAATTCCAAATGAATTCTTTTCCAGAATTTACACATTGTTCTAATCAACTTGTAAATTTTGAAGTTTACGGTCTTATTGGCTTCTTTTGACTTGATAATTCATGATCGGATCTAAAGTTGGCTAGATGCCTACTTTACCTACTTTGACCATCTGTATGTCTCGATATGTAATATATCGAGTGGTTTTAAACATTTTATATTTTATTAATTTAGTTGAAAGATCCAGCTTAGTCATGTTATTTTTTAAATGCTCCTAAATTAATAAATAGAAAAATGATTTAATAGATAATACACACTATATTTTATATATATATATATATATATATATATAGTATGATAATATATATAATATATAAATACTAATAAAACATCTCTATCTTATTGTCTATTGAAAATTGATACATTAGCTAGCTTGTTTTTATTTCTTTTCTTATCACACACATACGCACGCACACACATGCGCATGCGTATATACGAGAGATTTTAAATGGGTCACTTTAGTTAGGATGTAAATTTCATAATTTGAATTTGTAAAAGAAATATTTTTTGCATCTAACAATAGCTAGAGTGACAATGCTATTAAGGCCAATGGGGCGAAAAACAACTTTACATATTTCTATATATTTGTCTCTTAAAAGGAAATTTATATAGTTATACGTCTTTAATTCTTTAAGGACACATTCAGTGCATGAAATTGAAATTTTATTTTTTCCTTACTTTATTATCACTACGTTTACTTGGTTTTTTTGTTACGGAATCATAATTCCACATAAATCCCTATTACTTAAAATCAAATAATAGGAATTTCTTAATTCAACTAAGGAATCACCACCATCATCGTCACCGTTATTGCCATAATCACTGATCACCATCATCATTGCTACTACCACCGTTGCTACCACTGCTATCGCTATCATTACCACCACTGCTACTACCCTTGCCACTATGCTACTTTCGCCGTTATCGCTGCTATTGCTATTGCCGTTACTATTATTATCGTCACCAACCACCATCACCTATTACTTTAGGATTAGTTGAAAAAGAAAATGGATCAAAGATAATTTAGTCATTAAAATTATATTATATGTCTATTCTTAAATTACTTATAAATCCAACTGAACAAAATAATATATATTATACCTTTATTTCATTTCTTATGAAATTTCAATTCCATTTCCTACTCATTCTATTCTATGAACTAAACGTGCTGTAAAGATAACAAACATATAGACTAACCAATCCGAGTGAAATATTCAAAAATAAATTAGTATTATTATTAGTTGGTGGCCTTTCTTCATTTGCTTCTTATTATTACAAGTAATGGGCATTAAATTTTCCTAACCGGTACGATCGGTTACAAGTTAACGCAAATAAATGGATAGGTGCGAAAGGATTTGTGAAATTTATTAAGGGTTTCTATTATTTTACCAATCAAATATATGATAAGAGTATAAATTATCAGTTATATGATATATTCACTTTTAAATGATCACATTAAATAAGACTTCTTCAAACATAATAATAATAATAATAATTTTTCTAAAAAAATTATATGATGTGAATAAGGTTGATAACATTGAAGTACTTTCGAAAAATAGTTTTAGAACGGATGTTAAATACGACATTTTGGCCTTATTTTTCTATCTAAGAAAGATGATTCGGTTTCTTCTTGCAGAACCATGAAAGTGGGAGATCAGAAAGGAGCAAACAGGAGCTCATTCTCCCCACTTTTCTCTTTATTTTGGGCCAAACCCCTTTCTCTATCATTGTGCGCGAAATTCGAAGGTTGGATTTGTAACAAGAACAATCCTATACAATTTTCTTTTGACATTATTCTATATTCCGAGTCCTAATTCGCACATACTATTTAAAAAAAAAAAAATTGTAGCATTCAAATTACAAACCAACATCCTAGACTGATAAATGACTAGTCTACCTATAATAAATAGAATATGATCATTTTTGCTAAAGGAAATGATAACAACTGCCAGTACAAATAAATAAAACTATTAACTTGAAATTAAACTAAAACCTTGTTACTTGTCAGCATTTGCCATTTCACCGTTTAAAATTGGCCTTAGTATATGTGGGCTATTATTAGGCTATAAGCTAGATCGATATAATCAAACATTTATTATAGTTAGACTTAAAGTCGAGTCAAACTTAAATCGAAATCGGCTCAAACCCGCCAGGTTAAGGGTCTGGTCCCTTTAAACTGAGATTGGCTTGGCTTAGGCTAGTTTCGGGTCGATTCACTCAGCCTAACATTTCAATAAGCCGATTTTCGGCCCGTGAACTGCCTAATTTTTTTTTTATAATTAGAAAATAAAATCTTTTAACTTTATTTCTTATTTGAAAAAAAAAACCATTAACAAATCACAATTTAAAATTTTAACTATTTCACTCTATTAATCGTTCGACACTAAGATTAATAATTCATACCCTATTAATTGTTAGACATGATATTAATAATTTGCATTTTTAATAATACATAATTATTATTTTATACCCATAATTAGTGAATTAAGTAAGTAAACCACTTTTTATGGGTAATATCTCAAGCAAAACTTATTAATATAATCAATATGGAATTGAATTTGTGAGAGATAATGCTCACTATGCTCCTTTATTACTTTAGAAAAAACTTTAAAAAATAATATAATATATGTAGGAGTTGAACTAATATTATAAAAAAAATAACATCTATCTAATATTTATAATACACTCGTTATTTTATATATGGTATAAATATATTTCTTATGACTTTTGATGGTATTAAATTATAACTATACTTGCATTTTTATAAATTATTAAAATATATTATTTACAAAAGTAATTGCTCTTTCAAAAATTAAATAAGATCGTATGAAACTTNGAAAAGCTCTTTTAGTGGTTAAAGTAATATATTTTACACCATAACTATTTACTTTTATTAATATTAAAATATATAGCTTTTATTAATATTAAAATATATAGGTTTTAATAATTTTTTTTTATAAACTCATATATATTATTCAGTTTTGATATCAACTTCTAAATATAAGTAATAATATATATTCAGTTTTATTTTATATTTTAATTAGAGAGAATACCTAAATTTAATTTATAAAAAACTTTATCTTTTTTTTTTTTAATTTTCGAATCAGAACCGACGAGTTAAGCCGCCGATTCCTTCAACTTGGGCTTAGATCCGCTGGTTCGATGAGTCCAACACATTAAACTACATCGACCTACCAAGCCCGACAAGTTGAGCTACAATTCAAGCTCATGACTAATGTGTTTTGGTCGGTTCAGTGAACCGCCAGGCCAATTCCGATTCGATTCATGAGTTGAACCTAACCCTTCATTAGGTCTAATTATAATTGTTATGTACAGATTGAAATACACTCCAATTAATAATTTGAATCATCTCGTAACTTTTGAAAATATGTATATAATTCATATGGTGTTACAAAATTAGTTTTAGTACCCTTACTTATGGATGGTGCTTCTAACGATAATCTTAGAGATTTAGTAACCATTTAGAAAAAATATATATTTTTAAAAGTGACAAAAGAAAAAGAACTATATTTTTTTTAATGTACTTATAATTATTCTTGATTTTTGTTTATCACATACGTCTTACAACATAATCATAAATAACTTGCATGAAGCAACATTTTACGTGGTATTTTCGAATTTAAATAACTGCAACTTATAAGGTAAAGGATTTGGAATAGTTCCAAGACTGGTAAGATATTATTCCCAGCAACCCATCATACATGGGCTTAGGACTAACCAATGAATGGATTTACGAGAAAAACATCTATTAGATATTGAATGTTATCTGTATGAACGGATAATATTTAAATATCAACAAAACTTTCACGCATCTGATAGTGGAATTGTTAGTTTTTAAAATAAACATCACGTCTATATACTTTATATATCAAGATTTTTTTATTAATATTTTACACCATATGTATATATACATGGAGTGTGATACCAGTGAATAGTTTCTTGATCTAGGAAGCTGTTGATATCAAAACCTATTATATCTACACGATGAATATTGGGTAGCCAAGTGCGAAGCGGATAATGGCAAAAGGCATATAAATGATAAGTCTATCCCAAAGAGCTCATTGATTGATTTACTTAACTCACATCTTTATTTTAATTTATCTTTAGATAACATCGAGTTGAATCAATATTTTTTTTTATAGAGCTTTCTTATTGCTATATATATATTTTTTTTTATACACGAAAACACGATGATGAATAGTCATGAAAAATCATTGACTATTTTATTTGCTCTTTCGAAAATTTTCCAACAAAAGTAAATAACAAATATATATTAATTCTCTTATATTTTTGAAAAGTAATGCATCTCAAGTTGTCACCATTGACCTAGTATTGATTTTTATGTGTTACCAAAAGAAAAAGAAGTTAAATTTTGCGTAATGAGGCATCTTGGTAACTAGAGAAGCGTACTGATGAAGCTGTCCAACATTAATTGTTAAAATATTAGAATTAACATGCAAGGACCAGAGGACCACTTGTACCGAATTCCACAAATAATGTCTTCGCTGTTTATAAGGAGGCAAAATAATGTTCTGTACTACTGGAAGGAACACAAGTGGTGCACCAAAGACACGGTTAAAGGTACGCCGACGATGTTGATTTTTGAAATCCCTTTCAACCATGAGCTTATATTGCTAATCAAAGTTAAAATAAATTCAGGTTAATTATAATTCAATTCAAGAGAATATGCTTTTCGTTAAAGAATAAACGTTGCGTTAAGTGAGTTTCAACTTAATTGAAATCAAATTAGATAACTTAATTCCAAGTCAATTTCGAGTTTAATGTTCCATGTTGACTCAAACATCAATACGGTAGAGTTTCTGAAGAAGATCTTGAAATCTCAAGTATGGATGGCACTCAATCAATATAGAATGCTAATCAAGTATAGATAAAAATCTTAAGAACTTGTTACATAGGGGTGTAAGACATACCATGTCAAGCTCATGCTTTAGTAATACATTTTCTTTTTCTTTTATAAAAGAAAGTGGATTTTTATTCACAAAGAATATTTCACTTTACATATTTATATTTTATAAACTAGTTGTCATTCTAATAAGACAATACATGTCACACAATAATTAATTAATAAAAAATAAATAATACAATAAAAATAATAAGCAATTACAAAAAGAGAAAATAGCAAAAAAAAAAAAAAAGAAAAAGAAAAGGAAAAAACAAGAGCTCCATAGGCTTTGTAGGCAAGAGCTATATCTTAGCATGGTGTGTTATGACTCACCACTCCTTAGGATGTTTAGCTAGCCCCTTAGGGTTTTTTTCTATCATTTTATTTTGTAATTTTTATTATATTATTTGATTAAATATATATAATTGTTGATAGCAAATTTCAAACCTAATTAAATATATATAATTGTTGATTGCAAATTTTGGACCTAAACATGATAGCACAACTTGGCACAATCAAGAAAAGCGAGCAAGTCTGAACCCCTCCTTTATTATAAGGTAGTCTGGCATGGCCAAGTTGAGCCTCAATTCTCGAAGGCTATATGATGGATGAGATACGATAAGATTCGTACTACATTAATAAGGGAAAAGATCCCCTACATAGCTAAAGACAACTAAAGCAATTATTGTCTAACCATATTAGGAGATCATGATGATTCATATCTCAAGGACTAGCAATCCATACTCGAGGATAACTACCAATTAACCAAGTCTACCTATAAATACTACTTCCTTCCAACTACATGAGGTTTGGCTTCCAATACTCCTCTTTAGCTAAACTTACACACTTCTTATATCATTATATGTGATTAAGTCAAGCATTGAAGTAGTAGTGTTAGAGAAAACTCCAACATACACTTTAGTCATGTTCTTTGGCTATAGGCCTACTAAGATCCTTAACAAGCCCACAAAGGCCCATTAAGGTTCTAGAAGGTCCATAGAGGCTTGAAGCCTGACTTGACAAAAAACCACCATCGCCATTGATAGGAATTAGGCTACTAGAAAGTTGACCTATATCCAAGCCTAAGGATTGGAGGAATTGACAAAGTGAATCCTTTTGCTCTAGCCGACTCTTGTCGAAGCCAAGTTTCTCATTGCTGACCAACTTTGCATACCGAGTCGAATGATTGGCCATCTCTTGAAAATCATGTGCCAAGTAGAAGAATGCCTTAATGATAGCTACACTTTACGCACCAACATAAAATCTTATATAAACCGACCACTTGCTCAGCATCATATTGCCAAGAGGCTGAGAGTCTTACCTTGCACAAATCCTCGTCCACTCTTGTTCAGACGAACTCGCGACTGCATGAAACTCCTGCTCGATCACCTAACCAGCCCTTACTGCTTTGTCTATGCCCTCCAACAGCAACACCAATGCATTGTTACTATGTATCCAAGACCACTACTAAGATCTACTACTATAATCATTGCCTTTTCCGTGAATATTCCTTTTTACCCTTTATATACTTTGTACATTACTTCTTTAAGACTATACCCTTTTTGTTTTTTCCTTTTTAGGCATATTGTCATAAATTCTCATATATAAATACCCCTTGTATTTATAGCTATGATAATCAAATTGACATAATACACTTGACATTTTTCCTCTCATAAGCAATGTTTATTTACTTTCGTCTCACTCTTATCCTAACCCTTAAGTAAGACTAAGTGACAAGTAACTTCAATGGACCAATTCGTGCGTCATACCGAGTTGTGCTGTGAATTTTCAGAAGTTCTATTGGTGCATTATATCCATTGGAGCTATTTGTAGGTTTGCTTACTTTTTATTCACTTTTGTCCATTCATATGTTCCTCATCACTTCTCTTTCAAGCTTTCGATAAATTTAGACCCATTTAGTGACTGACCTTATCTGTTCTTGGTCACGGTTCGCATCATGTTAGTATCAAAGCAGAGGTTCTGTTTGAGTTGTAATTTGTTTTCGAAGTTTTGTTTATACTCTATTTTGCGTATGTGAAACAAAGTAAATTATTATATTCATTCATTTGCTGTACTTATTAGCTATTGCTTTTCCAGTTTATGGAAGTGTTTGCTAGAACACCCAATTGAAGAGTTTAAGCTTTGAATCTACGGAGAGAATGACTATTCTAAGTCTGAACGTTGGTGTTGGAGAGAATAGCAATAGAGTTATCTACCATGGCCGACAGTTTTAGGAAACCCCAAGAAGCACTGATGAGTGACTTGATGAGGTGGCTAACTTCTTAATAGATTTAACCTGAATTGTTCACACGTTGGCTTATCGATCTGCTGAAGCTATGCTTAACACCTCACAAGCTGCTCGACTTACTAAAGGTTAAAACCCAGTTCAACCAGTTCGAGGTGAAGGGGTAAGTGGACGAGTAAGAAGAAGGATTAACTTAGGAAATTTAGAAGAAGAAGATGAGGAAGAGTATCACAAAGAAGAAGAGCAAGTGTGAGTCCCTAGAGCATCTAACAATGTAAAGCTTCAGATTTCGATCTTCAATAGGTCTAGAAGTACTAATGAATATTTAGAATCAGAAGAGAAAGTAGAGTGTGTTTTTTACCATTATCAATACAAAGATTACGAGAAAGTGAGAACTATTGCTGCTGAGTTCTTTAGATATACCGCCATATAGTAGACCAATTTTCAAGCTATGAGGAGACGAGAAAGCTACAAAGAGATTAACACTTAGCTTGAGATGAAAAGAATACTCAGAAATAGGTTTGTACGAGAAACAGGTTTGTACGGGATACTTTTGCAAGACACTTTTACTTGACTATAGGAGCTGAGACAAGGAAGCCAAACAGTTGACGAATATGTCTAGGAATTCCAAATGCTCATGATCCGATATGAAGTGGAGGAACCACCGACACTAATAATCTCTAGGTTCCTTATTGGATTAAGAGGCAACATTCGAGACATTATGAAACTCCAACAATTTATAGTAATAATGAAGCCATTAGAATAGCTCAATGAGTAGAAAGGCAGAGAAGAAGCCAAGTACCAATCAGAATGCCAACTAGCCAATCCAAACAGAGAAGTCACCAAACTCAATCAAGTACCGAGTCAATCCAAAAGATGGATGTTTGAGCTAAGCAAAAAGGCCAAACTAATAGTGACGTGTCGACCTGAACTTATGAGAAAGGGCAAAGATCTGCTTAATACCCAAACCAAAGGACTATGGTCATTAAGGAAGATATCTCGAAACTAAAGGTAAAAAGTACTGATGAGGAACTCAAAGAGGAAGAGAGCACTACCAAGAAAGAAGCTACCAAGAAAGATCTGATTGAAGAGAATGTGTTTACCCAGGACCTGGACTAGTTGGCCTTAGTTGTTCAACGCATAATGAACATAGAACTCTCACAAGAGGAAGAGCAGAGAGAGAACTTGTTTCATATCATTTGTGGAGTGAATAATCAGGTGAGCGCACTAATTATTGATAGTAGAAGTTGTACCAATGTAGCATCAACCGATACAAGCAGCATTAGCCGAGTGAGAAAGGGGCACTACATATCACTCGGCAAGTATTATTGCCAATCATTATCAGACATTATTCCGACGAAATTCTCTACGATGTGTTGCCTATGTGTACCTTACCGTACTACTTGGCTAACCATAGCTGTTTGACAAGAGAGTTATCTATAACGGATATAAGAACACGTATATATCCAAGAAGGATGGCTGAAAGATTACACTGAACCAAATGCCACCGAGTGAAGTTAACAAACTATAAACTAAACTTACTCATAGATCGAAGAAGGCTCTGGTGATGAGTAGAGCTAAACTCTGAGCAGCCATCAATGCTGATGAGTCGACCCTTATGTTGGTCAAGCACCTATTAGAGATGAGGCAGCGGGGTGAATTACCCCAAGAAGTGAAAGTGTTGTTAGATGAATATGTTGATTTGTTCTTAGAAGAGTTGTCCAAGGGGTTGCTCCCACTACGAAGCATAGAACATTACATTGACTTAATATTCGATGGCGCCCTACTGAATAAGACTACCTATCGAATGAGTCCTAAACAGGCTTTTGAGGTTTGCGCCAAGTCAGTGAGTTGCTGGAGAAGAGTTATGTTAGGGAAAGTTTCAGCCCTTGTGCTGTACCGGTGCTTGTAGTACCGAAAAAAGATAAAACCTAGCAAATGTGTGTAAATAGTTGAGCGGTGAACAAAATCACAATCAAATACAAGTATCCAATCCCCAGGTTGAAAGATATGTTGGATGAATTAAGTAGAGGTAAGATCTTCAGCAAGATTGATCTAAAGTCTAGTTACCATCAAATTTGCATGAGGTTGGAGATGAGTAGAAGACTGCTTTCAAAACTCAACATAGACTTTATGAGTAGATAGTCATGCCATTTAGCTTGTCAAATGTCTTGAGCACTTTCATGAGGCCGATGAACCATGTACTGAGACATCTAATAGGAAAGTGTGTCATCGTATATTTCGATGACATCCTTGTGTACAGTACCGACATGTTGAGTTACTGTGAACATTTCCAAGCCATATTGAATATCTTCCATTCCAAAAGATTATTCGATATCCTTAAGAAATGTTGTTTTTCTCAAGAAGAAGTGGTATTATTGGGCTGTGTGGTAAGTGAAGAAGGCTTGCAAGTGGATGACAAGAAGATTTAAGAAATCATCAAATGGCCAACCCCCACTACCTATGTCAAAGTGAGAAGTTTCTATGGACCGGCTTCCTTTTATAAAAGATTCATCAGAAATTTCAACACCCTCGCCACACCCCTTACTAAGCTAATAAAAGAATATCGACTTTCGATGGAGAGAAAAGGAAAAGAGGAGTTTTGCCGAAGTGAAGGAAAGATTAACTGTAAACCCTAGGAAAAACAGTAGTTGAACCTTAACTCGAGTCCGAGTGTTCTAAACTGTATAATAAATCGATAAGGCGAATGATAATAAAAGAATATGAAGTTTAATGAATCAAATATAACCCTGATAACAAAACCTTCAGAATTTATCAAAACCCTAAATCGTTTACTAAAACCCTAAAACTCGTTTATGCATCATTAATCGAAACCGAGCTCAAAATTTCTCGAAACCCTAAAATCATAAACGTAAACCTATAAAATAGTTAAATATTACACAATAGCAATGAAATTATAGTCAAATGTAATTTTCGACTAAATCGACTGTTTGTACGACATTGTAATGAAATTACCATAATAACTTGTAAGAATTATAATTGTAACGGGTACCGGTTAAATTGATAAAATTTCACAGAATTTTGAAAACTAATCTATGAGGAAATTCGTTATAATTTATATGATCCGAAAAATTACACATATTTGTTAATAAATTTCATTTTCCCTCTCTTTTAATTTCAATTTATCTCTTTTCCACTTTCTTTTCCTCCTTTAAGTTTCACGTTCTGCACTTTGTTCATTTGCTTTTCTTTCTTTAGGCTTCCACGTCCAGAAATCCCCATTTACGTAGCCCACGTGATTAAAAATCTTGCCAGGTGTTGAACAAATAAATCAAACAAAACTCTTGCAATTAATATGGCGTAAAATCTAAGCTACTTAATAAGTAAAATAAAAAGAAAAGGGAACAACAATTCTGGACACATTTAGCAAATAAAACCATAAGAAAAACAGAGAGGAAGAAAAGAGAGAAGAAGGAAGAAAAAGAAGAAGAAAAGAAGAGGAAGGAAATTAAAAGACTAGGTAAGTATTTTATTTATAGATGTATGTTATATATAGTATACATATGTATAAAGGTAGTATTTGTAGAGTATTTTCTTATAAATATAATATGGTATATGTACACTAATACATAAATTAAATAGTGTATGTATGTATAAGATTAGATATGTATACATGTATGTACAAAGGAATATTATACATGAGTAGATGTATTATGTATATTTGTTGGAATACATATGATGGGTATTACGTATTTTATACTATAGTACACATGTATGATTTATACCCAAATTATATATAGGTGGTTATTCTTATATAATTATTTTAGTATATATATACATATATAATCGTATAGTATAGTACATATATACATACTTCCATAAGTAGTAGTATGAGACACATAAATACATATAATATAGGCTATAAGTAATATAGTATACGGTATATTATGTATAAAATGTATTGTATATATATATATATATATATTTATGATAAATACTATATATAAGCATATGTATACCGAACATATATATATGTATATATAAGTATGTAGGCCGAATATATATATATGTATGTATTTATATGAATGTATGCCGAATATATATATTTATATATGTATAAGAGTATGTTTTCAATAAATACATATACATATATCATATGAGTAATATATATATAGTATATATGTATATATATAATACCGTAATTCATGATTTTACAATAACATAAACTATAAACTATATATTATAAGTATTGGAATATATATATATGTATAATCGTAAGGTACATAAGAAGAAAATAAGAAAAGGAGAAAAATAGGAAATATACCCAAAATAACAAATATATGATTTAAATAATTAGTAACTTATAAATATGTTACGAAAAAGAGAAAATCAATATTTTATAATTTTTAAATTTAAATAATAATTTTTGTGATATTTTTGTATCACAATTTAAGTTACGAGTCACAACGTCCAAAACGGACCTCGTTACGGGAAAATACGCTCGAAAACGATCAAAATGGACTATAAGTTCATAACGATCCGAGCTAAAACGAAAAAGTTACACGCGATTCGATAAAAAGCTCGAATCGACAGTTTCACGTAACTAAGTGAAATAAACCTTATACATTATAACTCTAGTTAGTTTTAAAATTCCTTATCTTACAAATTTTCCTTATTCTCAGGTGATCACGATATCGACCCTGAGCTGCCCACCGACTATTACGATCCCTGAACTAGCCATGGCCGAGTGAGTTTTTCCTTATGATTCCATACTTGTTTGTGTTTGTAAGTAGTGAATCTAAATTATAATGTATAAATGAATGTGTATGGGGTTGGGTTATGCTTGTGCATGATAATTGTTGTAAATTGTGAATCTACTTTAAAGTTCAATAATATAATGTTTGATGCATAGTAGATTCAATAGATTGATTGTTTGTGACTTGGAATGATCACTGATCAAATATGACTTAACTTTTATTCGATTAGAAAAGTTAACTTGGATCATTCATAAATCATGCACTGCATAACTATTTCTGGGCAGTCACATTACACGGAGGTAACGAGAGGCCATACTTAGGTTGATTATTGAATGTTATTGATTTCGTACAGTGCACACGTACGATATGACCTTACCCTTGCCCGCGGGATGACTAAGCGTTGGAGGCGCCAACCGCCTAGCTATGGGTCGAGTCCAGAGGCCTTCGTTTAAGGGTGAGTGAGAGCTGCGTGAACCTACTCACAATCATATGTAGAACTCGTTTTGATAAAGCTGGTAATGGATGTACCATTGCATTTTAAATACGAAACGCAGAGTTTCGTTATGAAATAAGTTCTAATATGATACCCGGATCTGACTGTACCGAAGAATCTCCAACCCTGACTTCGGAGGGCGTTAAATCTGAGTTACATGCAGTACTTGGTCACCTGCATGTATTTGTTTGGCACACTGCTTATTCATGCATTCATTTGGTTGAACTTAACTGTGGTATAACTTGACTGCTGTATGGTTGAGGGAAAATATCTCACTAAGCTAGTAAGCTTATACCCTTGTAGACTTCTCTTGCAGGCCGACTTATTCGTGGAGTCAGGCCGTCGTATGCCCGAGGTTAGCTTTCTATACGGGATCAATGTGGGAGCTGTTTGAGGACAGAAAGTACTTTTGACTAAATGTAGAGTTGAATATGTAATCTCCATCTTAGTCTGACTTTAGACATGTTTCAAACGCTATATCTGTAACCTTTATACATATAAATTATGTGATATATTTTCTATATTATTATTCGTCATGAAATGCTATCGCTTAAGCTTGCGCACTCTTGGTAGTTAGTAGTAGTTGTAGCCTTGTGTATCGTATAAAAGGGTCGTCGATTGTAAGGGAACTCAATTTTCAATCTTTTGTACGGCATACGACAACTGCCACGACTAGCCCCCTCGGATCGCGACATTAACCTCCATCCCCTATGTTAGTTCTACCTAACTTTGAGCAAATATTTGAGTTAAAGTATGATGCGTCAAGCATTGGGATAGGCATTGTACTAATGCTAGAAGGCCAACCAATTGCTTACTACAATAAGAAACTCAAGGGACCTCAACTAAACTACTTCGTATATGATAGAGAGCTCTTAGCACTGATCCAAGTACTACAAGTATAGCAGCATTATCTACTACTGAGAGAATTTGTCATCTCTACTAATCATGAGTCCTTGAGGTTCCTTCAAAGTCAGACTAAGTTATTGAAGCGGTAAGCGAGATGGGTTGAATTCCTTGAAGGATTCGATTTCATAATAAAATACAAGAAGGGAAAGAGCAACGTGGTTGTAGATACTTTTTCAAGAAGATATGCACTTTTGAATGAACTGTAAACCGGATTATTTGGGTTTGCCAGCATTAAGGAACAATACTCTCGGGATCCATGCTTCAGACCCATCTTTGCGTATTGTATCAATGGAAGGACAACGAGCGAGTATCATATAGAGGAAGGATACTTATTTCAAGGAGGGAAACAGTGCATGTTGACCTGTTCACTTCAAAAGTTGCTAATCAAGAAAGCCTACAGTGGAGAACTATCCGAACATTTTAGGGAAAAGAGGACCTATGAACTGTTAAATGGCCATTTCTTTTAGCCGAGAATGAGATGAAATGTATACCAAGTTGTAGAAGGTTGCGCCCGTGCAAAATGGCTAAGTACCAAGCCAAGTAAGGGAAAGCAATGCCTTTACCTGTTATGATGAAACCATAAGCCGAATTGAGCATGGACTTTGTTCTTAGACTACCACGAACTGCCTGAGATAAAGATCTTGTAATGGTAATCATTAATAGGTTTAGCAAGACGGCACACTTTGTGCCTTACTCTAAAACTAACAATACTTTGACTATTGCTTCTCTTTTCTTACAGGAAATTGTTAAGCTACACAACATGTTGAAAAGTATAGTTTTTGAAAGAGAATCGAAATTTTTAAGCCATTTTTAGAGAACTCTTTGGCGTCGGATGGAGATCAAACTATTATTTAGTACCTTTTATCACCCTCAAACTGACAGCCAAACAAAGGTGGTTAATTGCACTTTGAGATCTGTCACGCCCCGAAGCGGCAGAGTCGTAACAGCCTTGCCGTGTAAACCACCCTAAGATAGAAGTTGGCCTCACAACCGCTATCCTAGACCTGATCTACACAAGGCGTCCACAATTAACCCGCTTTGAAGTAGACAATTTGTAATTTAAATAAATCGTTTACCTATAAAAGTGAGGAATTATATATATATGTTATCATTCAATTATTGCAGTTAAAGTTTACAACATTTCTCTATAGTATATTCCCTAGTTATTACATCACTTGGAAATGAAAAATAATTCTAAAATAAAAACTTAGACCTTAAAATATGTGTTTATTCTTCAATGTTTTTCCTCACTCCCCAGGATCCAGCAGTTGCTAGCTTCGGAGTAATTGGTTGCCGCTTCTTAGCCAGCACCTGCACGATGTCTATAGGGATGTGAGCAACCACAGCTCAGTAAGTAGGGACGGAGGACTTAAAACTATACCATACACACAACAAGGTTTTCAATCACTTATTAAGTGCAATGCATATGCAAGCAAATGCCATCGCACGACGTTGTCCGGCCCGTCGTGAGATTAGAGAAATTGCGCCCGCTCTAATCCGGGTTGAGGAGTTACCGTTAATGCAACAGCTCACGACCAAACCCAGGCTTGTGTAATGGAGACCTTGCTCCTCCCGCGACTACCTTCGAACCACTGTCTTCACCCCCGCCGCGACCTCCTCTCCTGTCACTTAGTTCGACTGAGGATGAAGAAGGGATCATTTTGCAATCCTGCGCTATCCCTTCCGAAGGGGTCGGTATTTGGCCGGAGAGTCCTAAATCCCCTAACGGGTTGCCATGCATGTTCGATTAAGATTACTGGTCGTATATTTGATTAAGTCCAATTTAGGGTGATCAATCATTACATACAATTCATTCAATATGCGCCAAAGCAACAAACATAATCATAGCATCACCCATAATCAAGCACATGCACGCATTCAACTATCTAACAAGCACAACCAAACATAATCTTAAGCCTCCAAAATACAACGTCGTATTAATCCCAACTTACCTCGACTCCTCGCTCGCTCACTCGAGGTCCGATCTGCTCAGGCCATCGCCGGTTATCCCTATAACACGAACGTAGTTTCAGCTTTTCATATAACTGTTATAGGTTCGTTTTATCCTATAATGCTTATTGTTAGGTTTTGTTTACGGTTTAATATGCCTAATTATCTAGGTATTAAGTCTTTTATAATTATTCTAAGTTTAGGTTTAGGTTTGGGTTCGGTCTCGGTTTCCGCATCAATTTCCAAATTAGGTTTTGGTTCGATTTTTAAATCCTAAACATGCTCGAATCCTAATGTGAAATTAATTACATTAAGCTCGAGTTTCCAAATATCCTATTGGGTCTTAATTTAGTATTATAAGCTATTTGGTACACGCTAGTCCTAATTAGGGTATCGGATTTATCCCCGATGTGAGAAAATCTTACTTTTTTATATAATTACCTAAAATTCAATCTTAATTCAGATTTAATATTATTCTGATTTTTACTCTAATATTATCTAAATAACCCTAATTTTTCCATATTTATTAATTTACAATTTCACATATTACTAATTTCTTATATTACTTACCTAATTTCCTTAATTAACTATACTTAGTACCTAAATGCTAGGATTAGGGTTCCACTGCAGAGATTAACTTCCTTAAACATCTAATTAAGATCCAAATCAGTAATTAACATCCTAATCACCTAATTAACTCCAAATTACCCAATTTTTCCATCATTTTAGGGCTAAAAATTAACTTAAAAATTTCAAAAATTAATTTTTAAAAAATGGCTTCATAGCACTGTTCTATGTCACATGAGCATCCTACAGAAAAATTTTGAGCCCCAAACTACATCCCTAAGCCTATTTAATTTCCGGTTTAATCATGCTCGATTTTGAACAATTTGTTAAGAACCCTATATTTCCAGACATAATTAAACTAAATCAATATTTTTCCCTAAATCTACATACAATAAAACCTTAGAATAGCAAGTTTCATAATTTTCTGGGCAAAATAACTAATTTTACAAAATTATACAAGAATCGGGCTGGAATTTGAACTCACCGGTTCAGGTGGCTCCGGCCACCGCGGGCCGCCGTGGCCTTGTCGGCCGGCCTGGGCGCTGCCACCACCGTGTGGTGGTGGTGGCCGTCCACTCCCAGCTCCTCGTTTGGTGTGGGTTCCCTTTAAAACCCCTAACTGCACGGTTTTTCTTATTTTTTTTTATTTTCTGAATTTTCTCTCGAATGTTCAACTCTCTCTAATTTTCTCTGATTTGTATCTGTCCAAATGAGCTTCTGAATTTTTCCTGCTATTTATAGGCAATTGTAGAATTTAATGTGCATTAATTTGATGGAATTCCCCAATTCCATAATTTTAGGCTTTTTGTTTGTCAAATTCCTATTGGTTATTTTTTTATTTTTCTGTCACGACCTAATCTTGCATCAGCTTATCCTCTTTTGATTTTTTTTTATAATTATTTTGTATTTTTCTTTAATTATTTACTTAGTTTTCGGCCAATTTTAGTAATTACGCGTATTTTTATTTACACGTAAATACATGTAGGGTACACGTGAACATTCTTAAATATTATTTTGGTCATTCTAAAATTTTTAGTATACATATAATCTATCTCTACTAATTTATTAGTTATTATATTACACTTTTTGCCTTTTTGGTAATTAGCAGTTATTATGCTTAAAATTTGAAAATTTTATAGTCTCTTATTTTACTACTTATTTTCTTAAATTTAAGTTTACAGGGTCATTTTTACTGGTATCTTGTTAAATAGTTTATAATTTGGGTGTGATCGGATCCTTTAGCCGATCGCCCTAAACCTTGGGTTCTAAGTTCAATCTTACGGTTACTTGGCTGAACTTTGGGGCTTACAAGATCACTGCTCCAAGCTACAGTAAGCAAGAACTTGACTAATTGGGACGTTTGCTTACCAGTGGTCAAATTCGCTTATAACCAGATAGTACATGACACCACCTTGCAGACCCCCTTTGAAGTTTTTTATGATTTTAATCCCGAGTTACCCCTCGATCATACCCCTATACCTGAATCCAAACAAGAAGACCCTAATACAAAAGCCTAAGTACAATCCCTTTAGCACATCTACAGCAAAGTCGCTTGGCATATCAACCAAGCCACCAGAAGACTACGAAAGAAGGTTAAGGAAAGGATGACTAAACAATTCTAACCAGGAGACTTGGTATAGCTGCACCTTAGTAAAGAACAGTTCTTGAGCAAGAGAATGAATAAGCTATCTGCAAGAGCTAAAGGACCCTTTAGGATCTTCTAGATAATCAATGACAATACTTACAGGTTGGAGTTGCTCGAAGATTATAAGGTATCTAGTACCTTCAACATTACCGACCTCAATCCATATTACCTTAATAGAAAGCTTACTAAAGACTATTTGGATTTTATCCTAAATCTAAATCAACTTGGAGGGAATGATAGGAATTAGGCTACTGGACCATTGACCTACAACCGAGCCCGAAGAGTGGAGGGACTAGCAAAGTGAATCCAACTGCTCCAACCAACTCTTATCGAGGTCAAGTATCTCATTACCAACTAACTTTGCATGCTAAGTCAAATGACTGGCCATCTCTTGGAAATTATGTGCTGAGTAAAAGAATGTTCTAACGACAACCACAGTCCATACACCAGCTCAATCCTATCCAACCCGATCACTTAGTCAACATCATTACTACTGAGAGGTCGAGAGTCTTACCCTGCACAAATCCTCGTCCACTCTTGTTCGAACGAACCCACGACTGCGTGGAACTCCTGCTCAACCACCCAACCAACCCATACTACTTTGTCTACGCCTTCCAACAGCAACACCAATGCATTTTTCATGAATATTCCTTTTTACCCTTTGTATACTTTGTACATTACTTTTTTAAGACTATACTCTTTTTGTCATTTCCTTTTTAGGCGTATTACCCTAAATTCTCGGGAATAAATACCCCTTATATTTGTAGCTATGATAATCAAATTGATATAATACATTTGACATTTTTCCTCTCGTAAACAATGTTTGTTTACTCTCATCTCACTCTTATCCTAACCCTTAAGTAAGGTTAGGTAGGGAGTAACCTCAACGAACTAATTCATACATCATATCAAGTTGTATTGTAAATCCTCAGAAGTTTCATTGATGCATCATATCCATTAGAGCTATTGGTGGGTTTGTTTACTTTTTATTTGCTTTTGTTCATTCGTACGTTCCCCATCACTACCCTTTCAATCTTTTGGCAAGCTTAGACCCATTTAGTGATCGACCTTATCTATTCTTGATTACAATTCACATTAGACATTTTGGCGCCCATCATATAAGTGGCACAACGAAGCCATCATCATCAAACACAACCAATGATACCTTATGAGTACAATCCCTCTTAACTAAAGATGTCATTACCTAAATTGGCTCCCACCAACAAAGGGCCAAAACACCATATGGCAATGCAAAACCATGCAAAAATCAGAACTTCGTTGAATCACCATTAATACCAACAACTTGCAATCAATAAACTGATGCCTTACCCAAAATCTCCAATAACACAACCGTATAAAAGGTTGATGCTTTCCCTCTAATAAGCCTAACCTCTAAAGGTTAATAAGCTTACTCTCAAAAGACCTAACCGCTTTAGGTCTATAAGTCTCCAATAAGCCTAAACTCTTTAAGGATAACAAACTTTACCATCAAAAGACTTGGCTTCTTTATACCTATAGGTTTTTTGACAAGCCTGACCTCTCAAGGTTGATAAGATTTACTCTTAGGACACTTGGTCTCTTCAAGCCTAAAGCTCTCCAATAAGCTTGAGCTGTCAATGTCAATAAGCTTTACTCTAGAAAGACTAAGCCTCTTTAAGACAAGAAATCTCCAAATTTTGGGGGTGGGGGGTGGTGGTAATACAAGGAAGAGTGGCTAGGTAGGGAAAGACCCAACCTCCTTTGGCTAAACGAGTCCCTAAAGAACTTGACAACTATGAAAAGGAAGACCCCATACTCTATAGGAGGCTTAACCTTTCCAAGTATAGTAAGTCTCTGAAACAACAAACTTGACACACATAAGCTCTAACCTCTTTAGATCAACAAAACTAAAGGTAAGTTGATCAACAATTATATAACAAGCACATATATAAGATTTTGAAATTTAAGCCTAACAACAATCCTTAGGCATAATAATGCTAAAGGAGTTAGGTCTATGACATGAGATAACTTAGATAAATTTGGTATAATGGGCTTAGAATATTGATGGTTAGGCTGATTTATTTGCTTTTAGCCTTTCTTAGTGAGCTTTTACATTTAAAATAACCCATAAAAGCATATACAAAGAGGAAGACTCATCTTAGTTGTCAAAGGTCAATGCAATTTGGCAGACGTTATTAGCAATCATACTTAGTAATTATTTAAGAGATCTTATTCTCAATTCATAAATCAAAAAATGACACCGAGCTATCAAGCTACTACTCTCAAGGATCTTAGACAAAGGACAAGATAATTCTACTTAAGAGCATGAGTTTGATACTCTAAGCTAGCTAATCCATCTCTGGTGCATTCAAACCACTAAAACTACCTCTTCCTCTATCTTGTTTTTCTTTTTAGGTTGTCCTTTCATGAACCATGTTTATGTTACTTCTAAGGTGTGCAACTCACACCTACTCATGTGGCATGATGAATTAGATCCACCCATCTAAAACAATAAAACAAAAATTAAAAGATTGTTGATGTCAAATGAAATATTACTATACTTTCATGCTTGTTTTATGAAAATGCATTTGTAACTTAGGTCAAGCAGAAACCATTTTTTTCTGGAAATTTCAATGCTATGTGGGCTTTGATAGAAAAGGTTTAGCCCACTACTTATCTATCTTAAATGTGGTTGTTAGGTTTCGTCCACTTCCCAGTAAGTGGACATCCCTCGCTACTTCTCTCTCTTTCTTTTAGTACCACCTAATAATAACTATGAACATAGAAAAATGAAAAACCAACTAACGAGGTCACGAGTTAATTCATTTTCTAACTACATTAGATGTTAAGAATATTAAAGTCTTAATAATTCATTTAATTCTTCGATACATAAATGAGAACTTGTATTTATAGAACAACCGAAGTTAAAAGTGGAAACAAGTCAAGATAGAAATAAACAACTAATTATCATCTAATTTTTACAAAATTTTATTAAATAAACTAAAACATAATAATAAAAAAAAAAAGAATCTACAAACTCTCCACAAATCACAATTCAAATGAAAAATTAAATCAAATTGTTGGGTCAATAGAAAAAGGGCAATGGGACAAAAGAGTGACATGCCATTTGTCATGATTATGAGGATACATGAAGACATTAACCATTGGAAATATGTTGTTTAACTAAAAAAAATTATTTATTAATAATAATACACTATGAGTTTGAATAAGTAGTAAATAGATACCAGTAATATTTCGATACATAATAGTGATAGTTGATAATTTTTAGAAAACCATCATTCATATTTACATGTATTAAAATTTTACTGATAGTTATGTATTACTAATTTGTTCACATAACGTATTAACATTAAAGTTTTTCCTATCATTGTTCATATATAGTAATTTTTTCAAACAGTATATGCATGTTATAATTTTATTTGGTTCATATAAACCACTTACCCTTCCAAGTGGCATATGATCTATGGATCTTTTATGTTAAACGTCTGTATTCACTTCACCATGGATAATATGATCTTAGGTTTGAAACCACATTCTCTTTTTAAGAAAGTTAAAAACCTAGTAATACCAGTCCTAGTAAGTTTTCACTCAGTTTCACTTGGCAAACGGTAATCAAACGTCCTTATCAACAATTGGATGTTGATAGATTTCTAGTTTAGTTATTTATTTGCTTTCTTTTTACGCAAAAAAAAAAAAAAAAAGGAATGAGAGGAGAAAAGAGGAAAAATCTCTCTAGGTTACTTGATATTAGTATTGACTCCTGAATCAAATAACGCTTGATCCAAGAATTTTTTTTTTTTTTCCTTAAGCTATTGACAACCAATTCGGTTCATGGTTATTTTATTCATATTGGTTATCAAAATATATTGTTTTTCAAAAGATATGAAATATTTTAAAATAAATTCCTATTGAGTAATATTAGCATGGTTCTACTTTTAAAGGAATAAGGGGAGTGAGAAGAAGAAGAAAAAAATAAAAAAAATAAAAAATAAAAGAAGATATACTATGGTGGGGATTATCATTGTTCGAAGAAATTGAAATTCTTTTGAGAGTAATTTTTCATCCTACTAAAACAATTTTTCTTCCATTATGAATCCATTTCTTCATACTAAATGAGTTATCAAACTTCGGCAAAAAAAAAAAAAAAGAGTTATCAAACTTATTTGACTTAATTAAACACAAATTATTTATTTGAATTTCACGTACAACTTCGTTGGTAATTGGTATTATCCGAGAGGCATAGGTACAAAATTATTTTTCAATATGTACTTATTTTTTAATTTGATTCATTGATCTTCATTTTTTTTTTATTTTATAGTTGAATCCTTAATGTTTTCCAATTCTTATATACTAGGATTTCTTTCTAACTTTATTAAGTTTTTCATCCAAGAGTGACATGTGACGCATCATCATTGGTCAATAATAATTGATTTAAATGAAATAATATAGTCAAATATATTTAATAAATAGAATAATAAAAGGATAAAGGAGTTCGGATAAGAAAAGTTAAAAGAAATATAAGAATCCAATTATTCCAAAGCTAGATGCTTGGCTAACGCATAGAGTGGAAAAACGGCTGGCTAACACCACTAAAATGCTGGTGGGTGGCAACTGCTTTGTATTTTTGTTTGTGTTTGCTTTGACCCAGTAATGTAGCTGGTTTGTCTTTGAGTTGACAGTGAATCCCTCAGTGCTGAAGTCCATTTCGTGTATGGTTGAGTTTGAAAAGTGTTGGAGAAAAATGCCCTTTTTTTTTTTTGGAAAAAGTATAATTTTAATCCTTAATATTTATTTATTTTTGTATTTCAGTTTTTAATCTTTTTTTTTTCTTCTTTTTGAGTTCTTAACATTTTGCAAAACCCTATAGAAATAGGACTTTCGACAAATTTATTAAGATTTCCATCCATCCATGATATGTATTAACTTCAAAATGATCCATAATAATTATTTAACAAAATAATAATATTGCATATATGTATTTGTATACTATAATAATAAATAAATTTAAATAAAACTAATGATAGATAATAAAGATAAAAGTTAAAGTACAAATTTAGTTTTTAATACTTGCTATATTTTCTATTTGAGTCCTTAAATTTAAAAAAAAAAATTAATTTCTTCATGTTTTCAAAAGTTTATGAACGAGTGCTTTTAACAATGGCGTTAAATTCCCATCAAACATTAATACGTGTCATGATCAAAGTGGCTGACATAATTAATTAAATTAAAAATATAAAATATATATCAATTAAATAAATTAATTAAAATATAAAAAATTCAGAAAATCAAAGAAAAGTTGAAAGGATCTTTAAAATAAATAAAAAGCAATATAATAATAAAATATATATTATATAAGTAATAAAAATTTAGAAAATTTAGACAAACAAAAGAAAAGCTAAAATTTGAACGTGAAAAGAAAATACGACCACACCTAATAATAGCAAGTGGCTAATGGCCCTTTAGGGGTGTGTCAAGCAATCCCCTACAAGTGACAACTTGCCACCCTTGCCATTGGATGGTCCAATTTCAACAATGGAGGATAGTAGGTCATTCAACCCTTTAGGACAATCACCATAGACCACCAAAGTTAAAAACAAAAAATAAAATAAAATAAAATCTAAAAATTGATTTTCAATTGAGTTTTCTCTATTTTTTTCTTCTTTGTTCCCTCTTAGATTGGGTAGCAGTAGGTGGCTCCATAAAGGTTGAATGACAAGTTACAATACACTGTTCTCTAAGTTCGAAATTCGGCCAACTAAGAGTTGGGGAGGCACATGAGTAGTCGTATTTTTCAATTATTTACTCAAATAATATATATTGCTTAAATAACATATATTATTTTACCTAAATATTTTTTTCAAATAATTTTGTGATTTTTTTTTTAATTTTTTGCTAATTTATTTATAAATCTAATATTTTATTCTACTATTTATTTAATGAAATTACAAGGGCCAATCAAGTGTTGACATGTGTGGAAACTAATCAAAAAACTAACGGTAAACTAACGGATAACTTGTTTATAAACTTTTACAAACGTGAAGAACTCAAATGTAAATTTTAAAATAAAGACTCATATAGAAAATGTGGTAAACATTAAGAACTAAATTTGTATTTCTTCTTAGATAAAAATAATAAAAAGTTAAAAATAAATAATAAGATTATTTGTTAAATTAATTTTTATCGACTAATGAGGAGCTGCCATATGTTAGAACTTAAAATAAAAAAATAAAAAGTTAAACGCTAAGTCGTTCTAGCTCTGTTGCTTCCATTAATAATGATCGAATGGTCCGATAGACTAGCACAAGATGGGTTCTTTTGATATATGGTGGAACCGGATCCGAATGTGATGCTAAAAATCAAATTGGATGAGTCCCATTTAATAATTATGATACCCACCCACAATGAAAGCGTCATTCATAACTTCACTCCAAGATCCAGCAAAACGTAAACGAGCCATGGCCATTTTGTTATCGGACCCGACATGGCAAGCACTCGACACGGCCCACCTTTGCATTAGACTCTAGTGCAAACCACAAATAATTGAAATTTTGTTGCACCCCCGGACAAATATCAACCGACTGCAAATCAACTTCCCTTTGACCTGTAGCTATGCATTCTTATATTTTAAATCTTATCATTTCTATTAAGAGTAAATTGCAAATACACTTTTTTTATATATTTTATGTGCTCTTAAATTCCTAACATTTTGAATTGAGCGCTTGAACTCTCAATTATTAAAAGAACATGTTAGATCCTGTTTTACAGTTTTTTTTTTTTTTCCTTTGAATGAAATAATTGAATAATATACTAATAGTCTATTTATTTACATGAAGGTAATAAAGAATGAGTAGAATTTTTGTTCTTAATATAAAAATCCATTGCTTTATTCATTTGAAATTTAACTAAGAAATTATTGTTCAAAGAGGGTTTTTTAGTTCTTCTCCACAAGGAATAATTATTTCCTTCTATCCAGCAGTACTGGTTATTCCTTTTGAAGGAGGAATAAGTTTATAATTATGCAACAACTTTACCCTATGTTCATTACCACCACTACTATAGTACTATCACAAGCACTATATATATTTACACCATTAGAAGCATCACTATGAATCTTGTAAAATGTTAAATTCTTAAGGTTAAAGCCTATTAATTAATTGAGTTTAACTAGGTCTTGAAGAGTTGAGTCTATGTATTTAAGATAATTAATGTAGTTTGGGTATGATGGACTTAAAGTAAGGCTCATTGGATCGACTAATTCAATTAAACTTCTTTTAATATCAGCTCACACTAAAAATAAGATATTCATTGGACCTTAATCCAAAGAATGAGCCCGTTTGGGATCCATTAAAGAAACGATTGATCTTGGTAATTTATCAACATCACAATAATGAATGACCAACTTAACTCCACGTAAAGGGATGAAACAAAAAGACAAAGATAAATAACCGGTACTTAAAAAATTGCCTATTCTAAATACTATTGACTTAATTGCCACAATTTTCAAACTAACCAAAATTCAAAAGTGGGCTTGAGATGGTGGCATCTTAATATCGATGAATTGATGATGGGAGGTATAGAAGATAAAGGAAAACAAATCTGTGATCAAAGTGGCAGATCTACAAATCTTGTGATCAATAGCGATGGATATCCGAATCTTGAGATTGATAATGGTGAATTTGCAGAGTAATGTTGTGAATGAATGGAAAAAAGTCTAGAAAGGAGTTTAGAGTGGGAGAGCTTGTTTAGGATTATTTTACATATTAGATCATAAGTTAAATTTTACACCTTTTATATGATATTAAAGCTGTTCCTTCTTTTTTTAAAAAAAAAATTAATTTGTCTAACACCAATACTACAACATTGCATGTTATATATGGATCATAATGGGTGAGTGCATAGGATGCACATGGCATGTATAGGAGTGTAAATCACCTTTACGTGATATGTGTTTTACTATTTCTTTTATTTGTGTACACTTGAAAGAAAGAAAGAAAAAAAAAAAAAGCAATTGTAATAGTAAATTAACGGCAGTTCATAAAAAAATATTGCAGCTAACAATTTATAGTAGTACTATTGCATTTTTCTTCATATTTTAGCAGCATCAATAAATTACGCACACTTTTAAATTTTGCAATATAAATAATCTGCCACCAAATGTTCATTGTTACTGTAATATTTTAACTACTTTTAAATCGCCACTAATTACCAACAGCATAAAGGTATTAAGTACACAACAACAATAAATTACATTTTAAGGTAGTTTTTTATATTACAAAATTTGAAAGTGTCTCTAACTCACCGGCTATTATGACAATAAGAAAAACTTGTTGGAGCAGGTATCTATTATAGCTAGAATTTTTATAAATGGTTGCTAATATACAGTCGCCATTGTTATTTTTTCTTGTGATGGCAGCCCTTAATTTCTTTTATTTTAGTTATATTATCTATACTATCCCGCTAATACAATCATTCTCTTTACTATATCTTCCCACATACATGACCTTTACTTTTTTTATGTGATTTATGTAACCTGTTGTCGAGGCTAATTCTTCGGTTTCTTTTATTTAAACTTGATTTTCCATTTTCGATTAATACTAAACCCTAATCCTTTTGATATTAACCCTTGACTAAAGAAATCGAGAAATTTCGACTTTTTTATTTATAAAAATTTTTGAAGTCACCACCCGATTAGAGTTGGGAAAAAGAAAAGAAAACCGTAATCAATTGGATTGATTAATTACGATTTAGTTACCGATCTTCGATTTCAATTTAATATAAACCAGAAGAATCTGAATTCGAGAGCTAACTTATTAAACCCTAACGGGTACCACTATCTATTTACCGAAATTAAGATTATTTTTCTAATTATAATACTTTTTTAAGAAAAAAAAATCAAATGAAAAAGAACCTAAGTTTCTTCATATTTTATCGTCACCCCAAAGGTGCCTACGTACCCGCTAGCTAGGATCAAACTACCATAGTTTTTTCCAAAAATCTTTAGTGTATTGATTGATTTTAATTTTAAAAACTAACCGAGTTTACGTTGTTAATTAATTTAATTTATTCAAAAAAAATTCTAAAAGGGGTTCTAATTCTTGAATTCTTTTATTTAAAAAAAAATTCTCTAAAATTCCTATTTTTTCAAAAAAAAGGTTTTTTATTATTTTTTATTTTTAAAAAATAATTTCCTAAGTGAGAAATTCTAAAAAAAGAACTTAACACTAAAAAATACTTAAGCTTATACACACATACACATATATATATACATCTATTTATATACTATACTATAAACATAACTAAATAACTAATGAAATAATAAAATATATAAATAAATAAATAATCTAAACTAGAAAAGAAATCTAACCTGCATTTGGTCTTCCAACGTATGATGAAGGACATTAGTGTTGAGTAGTTGTTTAGATTTGTTGGCGACCAACAGTGGATTGTAATCAACGTCGTAAGGTTATTGGTGTCGGCTATGGCTGCAACGGGCCCATCAACAAGCGTCTTTGGTGAGCAGAGGCTGAGCATAGAGTGGACAGCGTATTGCTGTGTCACATGCTGTGCTTGGAAGTGCAACAGAGGATGCGTAGTAAGTCCTACAATGGAGTTTTGTTGTCACGTTGGGCCGGCGGTTAGGTGGTGCTCGCTGGACGCGTGGGTGGTTATACACGGCGTAGTTAGGTCGTACGTCTAGTTGTTTTTGGAGTAGATGGGTGCTACAGTGACATCGATCGAGTGTTGAAGGTGGTTGCCATGCATCAAGTTGGTGTCCTACTATGTGTGTGTGTTATTGGTCAAGGGAAGAGCGGTTGTGTAGTGTGGTTGTTAGCTGTAGTCATAGGTTTTGTGTGGTAAGGTAGGGTCATGGATGATGCCTCCCATGTGTCGTGCACAGGGCCTTACCTTTACTGCTGTACGTGGATGGAGACAGTGAGGATGAAGGAAGTAGGGTCGTTGGAGTTCAGGGCGTACGTAGTGCAATAATTAGTCGGAGAGGATGGCTAATCATGAATGTTAGGTGCTCAGTCGGTAAAGTATCCAACAAGTTATCAATTCAGTAGATTCGGCTGCTATTCGTGGTGTATGATTGATGAAGAGCAGTGCGGATTGTTCGAAAATTCGTTATAGCAACACATAGTAGAGTCGAACGTGGAAGAGACAAGCATGTTGCTCAATTGATTAGTGTAGGATGGTCAACAGGGAGCCGTACACGAATTGCTGCAAGCGTGGATGAAGTGTCAATGTCGTGCACGAAAAAGGAGTCTAAATGCAATGGCTTCTATAATGACCGTGGATAGACTACTGCGAAGTGTGGATGCATTGTGGTTTGGTATTGATGTTTTGCGCTACTGATCAGGGATTTGTGACGTTAGAGATGGAGATCGGTTGTGAAGTTTGCTTCAAGCAATGGTTAGACAATGGTTTGTGAACTAGGATGAGGACAGCAATTATGAGAGAGGGTCGGATGGCCTGCTGTTAATGGAGCTTAGGGTTCCTCTTTTTTTTTTGTCACGCATGGGAGAAAGTCGTATATATATAGCTTTGAAACAAATCAATCTTAAATCATATCAAATCCTAATTTAATAGAGATTTAAAATCGATTCATATATGATTTGATAAAAATCAAATGAGATTTGAATCTTTTATATCAATTCAAATCCAATTTGATAAAAATCAAAGTAAATATGAATCTCACCAATCTCTATTGCATTAGATTAAAAAATTTGATTAGAATTAAAACTAGATTCAAATCTCATAGGCTCAACCAATTCTGACAAAATAAAAGGAATAAAACTAAAAAGAACATTTGTGCCCAGTGAGATTTGAACTTACAACTTCAAACTAATTCCATATCGAATACTCCAATACTTATCCATTAGACCGTTGACCTGTGCCTTAATTTTTACTACAATTAAATTCTACTTAAAATACACAACTCCCTAAAATAATTTTTTGAACTAAGTTAAAACTAAAACGATTGATTTTAAAATAATTTAGTTCCTAAAAAAAATCTAAAAACTTTTTTTAATTATTTTCTTTTTCTCATTTTTTGGTATTTTCATTATTTATCAATTTTTATTATTTTTATCTTTTATTATTATTTCTATTTTTTTGAATTAGGACCCTTTTAAAAAAAATAAAAAATTAGGACCACGAAGGAGCAAAAATTAGGTATCTACACCTATGTTATCCTCCAAATTAAAACTATTAACTATCCATAAGTTTTAATCATCGAAAGTAGTGAGTAACTAAAACCCTTCAAATGGCACCAAATCATTATTTTGTTTTCTCCATTTGTGGCCTAACCTAAACTCTATTTGATTAATCTCTTTTTCATCTTATTAGCATCTTACTACTATTTATTTAAATCTTTGTATTTAGTAAGAATAAAATACCAAAAAAATATAAATATGTATTTCTAAAAATATCAATTAAAATAATCATTTCTAATACATAAAATATATTTTCTTCAAATTTTTTTTTTCTTAAAAATACATGAATTTTCATTTTCTAATTTTGACACTTAAATCATTATCTTTATTGTAATTATAAAAAAGAAATAGATAAAATAGGGGTAAAATAGTTTTCTAAATACTAAATTTTAAATGGATACAGATCAAATACAAATAAAATATAGAAAAAAAAAAAAAGAAAATCTAAACAAGCCAGGCCTTGATAGACTTCCGTAAAAAGAAAAATTACACAAGAGAATATCAATATTTAGGGTTGTTATATGTAGATTTTACCCTTTGTGCTCCAACCATCTAGATGGCCCATAAGGCCCCAGCTCGGTTTGCTTCTAGCCCCGTTTACGCCAATCCGGCTTATTCTCCATGGGAGAAGACCCTCGGAGAATGCAAACTGAGATACAATGGCCCTTGGCAGCCTTGCGCTAATTCAGAGTGGCATCATAGAAGGGAAGATCTCCTTCCACCTGTCTTGATCTGGACGGTCCCCATACAGCCTCAGGGATACGGTTCCATGAGAATGAAACCAGTATGTGCTAAGGATCCTTCTCCCGTTTGCCTTTATATCGAGGAAACAAATACTAGCTGAAAGGAAGGAACTACTCCTCACATGCCTACATCCCAAGGGACATCTCCAATCTATGAAACCCCTTAGACACCTCTATTTGCTAAGATCCCCTTTTTCCAATTTGTTTTTCTTTTTACCTCTTAATTAGATACATTAGTTTATGTATATAATTATACTATTTAACTCGTTTTTTTTTTTTTTTTTTGCAAATTTTTTAACATTTCACATTTTTAATTATCTTCAACTATTTTTTGTCTTTACTTATATTTTTCCTTTATTCTTTTTTTTTTTATTTACAATTTCATAACTACATAACCACCAAATCAATACCTTGTTATCAGATTACGTTCATAAAATTATAATAGCCTACTTATACGAATAACTTTGCTCAACATTGATTTTTTTTTTTCATTTTAACCAATTCGATTTCAATGCCTTATCTAAATTTACCTCTAAAAGTCGATCCCACTAATTTCTCTTTCAAATGATGATTTGGATTATAAATGTAATAATGTTATGGCATTGGTCATTTTAGATTCGTGTTTAAATCAATATTTTGGATTTATTTGAATATGTTACTTGAACTAATCAACGGTTAACACATATTACTTTAGTCATATAAAAAGGGGGAAAAAGGAAAACTAGATAACGCAACCAAAAAATGCCAAAGCATACGAGCTTTTATAGTCTCATCTCTTCTCTAATAAGATGGATTTAGTTTTTTATCCCATTATTAATTTATATTTTTTTAAATTTAAACTATTGAATTTATAATTAATTGAATAATTTAATTTTTAAGAAAATATAAATTAAAAGTGGTGTGAACAACGAGGGGTTGAAAAATCCCTAGTATGCGTACTGCAATCTTCAATGATAAATATTGCATGATTCGCAAAAAGGCGTCACATCTTACAAAGTCCAAAAATGCATGTGAGTAAAAACTTACTAAAGTTTGCGTCTTCAGCGCGTAAAATAACAGCAAATTTCGCTCCTTCTGAATTCTAAAATTGTAGATACCCTTTCACGCATGTGATTTTATCCTTAGATACCTTTTCTGACAACATTTTAAACATGAATGAACAAATATAATATACATTTATATGTCCAATTACGACTTCGTTATTATATTCTTCTGAGTTGAAAATCATTTTAAATTGTGATTTGGTGCATAATTTGTTATGATACGGCTCTTTTCAAGCATAACATTTGGTACCCATTCTAACGACATTTCTAATGTAATAATAGTGAAAAGAAAATTAGTTTATTAGTGCTAGCATTTTATCTAAACTTTTGCTACTAATTACAGCATACATAAATGAAATACAAGAAAAACATGTAAAAGAAACAGGGGACTTAGATATAAGATAAGGATATAAATGAGTCGAAGTGTTTGTGAGCTACATGAGTTTGATTTGTTTTGCTTGAGCTTAAGCTATTGAAATAATTTATGGACTCTAATTTTAGTTTCTTTATATTTAAAACAACTTTTCATGAGGCTAACTAACTCAATTGGAAATTAAATATTAGTAGATTTCAAACTAAGTATTCATATTATTGTTGTATGTGATACTGCGTATGAATATAATGTGAATAAAGTTTTACATAAATTATGGAAGATGTTAAGGTTGAGTAGTAGTAGCATACAAGATCAAATATAATAACATATCAACACTAGTAAAAATTTTTTGGTCAACTGGTTAAAATGAATCTACTAATATCTGTTTACTTAATTATTAACTAGATTTAATTTGGAACGTTACAAACGATATCATAGCTAACCCCTAACCAGTAGATGTTTAGTGCAAGAACAACAGAAAAGGAGAAAAATATGGGCCTAATTGTGAGGTCTCATGTTTAAGGGGAGAGATTATGATTTTCATATGAAGGAATGTAAATAAAATCCCACATGGATTGTGAAAGATGTTGAGTAATGGTATATAAAATCAAGTAGTGAATAACATGTCAACACTAACTAAAAACTTTTAGGCCAAATGGTTGAAGAGGCCCATTAGTTTTATTGGCTTAGTTGTTAACTATTTTTTTGTTTGAGGTATTATATTATCTATATCTTTTGTAATAGTGTTTATATATATATATATATATATATATATATATTGTTTGGTAAGGTTGCTATTAATGATCAATCACATATGATACATATGCAGTTGATCTTAAAGAAGTCTTGATTCAATGACACGTGGATGGATGATCTTATAAAGAAGCATAGGAGGAGGAACAAGCAAACTCAATGTCTCATACGCGCATGTGTGACAATAGAATAAATTCTATGATTCTTAAGTGTTCTTGATTTATTCTTCATGAGATAGTTGATTTGATCTTATGTGGAATCATTCCGATAGAGTAATGATGTTCTATGAAGTTTGCCAATGCTTACAATGTTGCAAATGAGGAGGAGAACACTTCTATATATAGATTTTAACCCTTAATCATCAAGTTGATATGGATGGTCATTGATGGGAGTCATTGGATCAACTCTTAGTAATTGATGGTTTAGATTCAAGCCTCTAACTCTTATACAATGAATCAACCTCGAGGATAGGCTTGAGCCAAGTTAGGCCCAATTGCTTATAAATGAGCTCATCTCCTTTTAAATAAGCTCAAGACTTATTTAAGTCTTTTAAAGACATATGAAAGCCAAATAAGGTCCACAAGGACTTAGAAAGATCTTTTTTAGTCTACTTTTCACGCACAAGACAACTAATCGATCCAAAGATGATTATTTGAGCCTTGTCACCAACCCATTAAACCAATCCATAGCATTAAATTGGGTCAATACCCAATTACCGAAATAACCCTCTACATATATATATATATTCTATTTTATCAAACAACCCCTACATATTTAATAGTATATAATAAATCATCGATATCTTAAGGTTATTAAAAAAACTTTATAGGAAAAAAATAATATTTAACCTAAAAATCTTCTATAAAAAATGGTATCAATCTATATAGCTACAACATCCATAAATCCTAATAATTCTTTAATTAAATTATTTGATTTTGAATCAAGTAATTTCCAATTATTGCTCCAACATCCATTAGGTCCTAATAATTCTTGAATCAAATTTTTCTTATTTTAGTTTTTTAAATTTTAGCAAAAGAAAGATTGTGTGCTTATTTCACAAATAATCACCACGAAAAGCAATCGATAACTAAATTTTCTTTTATTTATTTAGCGATATGTTTAATTGTATGTATTAAAAGAAATACTATATGCTTATTTCACAAATATTGAAGTAGGATTTTTCTTTTTTAATAAAATGATGTAGGGGCTTATAGATATAGGTTTTCTTTTTTTTCTTTTTGAAATTTTTATTGAAATTCAATTATATATATTTACTTTCACTTTGATATTTTCCTTAGCTAATATATATATATATAAGCCTTTCTAGACTTAAGCTCCAAAGGCCTAAGCCCAAGTACCTCTACTCGCTCAAACAACCCTGAGTACTTATAGATCAACAGCTTGGCCTCCTTTAACAGCCCACTCCAACCTAGAGTCCAACAACCTACTCAAGCTCCCCCGAGCACGCCTCTCCTATTAAGCTTAAAAAGGATATACTGCCCCATTTATCCAACACCAGTACAAGCCTATTCAGGCCTATCACGAGCACTCCTCCATCAAGATCTCCTCGAAAGCTCCTGTTAACATCCTTGAGTGGGATCCAAGCTCGGCTTATAGTCTCAACCTCAACCCTCGAGCTCATGCTAGGTGCTTAGGACATCACTTGACGACTTAGCACCATGACTGCTCTACTGATTCTCTCTCTCGCTCTCTTCATAAATGCCACTTGGTAGTCTATAATATAACCTAGATGCTTAGGCATCCTAATTTTAGTGGCTACCCATACTAATGTGACAAACACCTTTCCTAAAGTCTACTAATCGGTAAAAATGTGTAGTCCCTTCTCGTACTGCACATGCCTCCATTGTACTAACCACATACGAGCCAATCCTTACCTGCTACGTATCCTAAATACGTAAGCTCCATGCCCTATGAGTAGGTCATGGAGCCATAGGTACATGGATCTAAATCTCATGCTCTCCTTATACCTGTTTTAAACACTCAAAAACTCTCATTTTTTTCCCTTCTTATTAACTTAAGTATTAGAAGACTCCAACTAACTTAACTACATGGGGCTTTCTTGTAGGTTTACCACTATGTATGATGACCAAACCACTAAACAATCACCCTACTATGACCATAGCTTCACCAATATATATCGTAATTTGATTTTTTCCACCAATATAACATCAATTAAAAGTGACTACAGTTTTGTCTCTTTATTTAAGATCAATTTATCTTATAAATCTTTATATAATTTAACAAGCTTCTCACTTATAAAGGAAAAAAAAATCCAAAAAATATGCCCTGTGTAAGCCTTAAATGTAAACTCTGCAACTTTAAGATCGAACTTAATATGAAAAATTTAGAGCGATTGACTAAAAGATCCGATTAAGCCTAAATTATAAAAAAAAGCTAGAAATATTAGTAAAAGTGATCTTGTAAGTTTGAATTTAAGAAAATAAGTAATAAAATAATAGAATATAAAATTTTCAAATTCTAAGTATATTACCTATTATTTATTGGAAATGCATAAAATATATTCTGATAACTAATAAATTGCTAAAAATAATTTATATGCATACTAAAATTATAGAATAATATAAATAATATTTAAGAGTATTTACTTATACTCCATATGTATTTATGTGTAGGTAAAAATATGTGAAATTACCTAAAATGTTTGAAAATTGCCAAATAATTAAAAAAATTAAGGGAAAATGAAAAAAAAAAATTAGAGAAGTAAGGAATGATCTAGATCAAGGTCGTGGCAACTGCGAGAAGGAAGAAAAAAATTGGCCCGATCAAATTAACACAACAAAAAAGACAACTTGAAAGAAGACAAAGTAAACATCTAATCTAATTAATACACCAAAAATTCACAAATACCCTATAAATAGCCAAATCTCACCAAAAGCTAATTTGGTCAGTTTGCAATCTTAGAAAATTGGAGAATATCGAAATTGAGAGAAAATTAAGGTTTTACAAAAAAGTGTAAAAATTCTATGCAGTAGAAGCAATTAGACTAAACTTATGAACCACCACCACCACCACCACACTCCAAATTGATCGCCTAGACCTGCCAATACATCCTAGACCGTCACTGGTGGCTGGAAGTCTAAGAGACAGGTAAGTCTAAATTTCCAATTGATTTTTTATAATTTATTAAAATTATTAATTCTATCCAAAAAATTATGAATTTTATTATTTTGATGTTTTATCGTATATAGATTTAGGAAAAAATATTAATTAGGTTTGATTACATCTATAAATATAGGGTACTTAAGAAATTGAATAAAACCGAACATGTTTTAAATTAGAAATAAATAGGCTTAGAAGTGTAGTTTTTAATTGAAAATTTTTGTATAGACTATTTAGGTGATATAAAACAATGCTACAAAGCCCTTTTTGAGAAAGTAATTTTTGAAATTTTTAAGCCCTAAAATGAGTAATTTTGGACCAATTAGATAATTAAATAACTAATTACCAATTTAGTATGTAATTAGATATTTATGAATGTTAATCTCTGATGTGGTAACATAATCATAGCACTTGGAGTATTAAATGTAATTATTATGGGAATTTTGTAGTAAATATATGTAATTATAAGAATATGTGAAGTTGGGATTATAATAAATATAAAATAATAAGTTAAAATGGATAATATAATACTAATATTAACATGTATTAAATCTGATACAAAATTTAAATTTAGGTAATTATAAGAAAAATGTAAAATTTTCTTATATTAAAAATAAATTCGGTACACTAATAAGGATTTAAGTATATTGGGTAAAATAAAATAATGACTTCGGATCAAACATGATAATTAGGATACTTAAGCCTAATGTAATGAATTCCACATTAGTGTTCAAATCGCATTTTTATGATTTATATATAATACTTGCAATTAGAATTGATTTAAAACCTAAATCGAAATCAGATTTAGAAACCGAACCCTAAACTAACTTAGGATAAATCAATAATAATAATAACTAATATGTATATAGGAAGAATTGAGTTAAATCATAACCTACAATATATATATCATTGAGATATAAATACTAAAGAGCATATTTATATTATAGAACATACAAAAATAAGTTGACCTACAATTGGTTAAGTGAACTACCAAAGATTCCAAGTAAATTGAGTTTAATACTTAATTGTATTTGCAATATTATTTTAGAGTATTTAAAGACTCGAGGTTGTATCTAATTATGTTTGTTAATAGTTATGTACGCATATGCTTAGGTATCTGATTTTATGATGTATTCTGTGTTGTGTTGAATGATTGATGTGAATAGAATGGTATTAAATTATTTGATCACCCTAAATCGTACCTAACTATAACTAAGTACCCGAATTTGATATGCATTGCAACCCTTTAAAAGATCATTAGAATTATCCAACCAAATACTGATACCTTCGAAAAAAATAGTGCTAAATAGTATAATGGTCTTTTCCTTATCTTCAATCGAACTAAGTAATAGAAGAGGAGATTATAGTGAAGATAAATGCATTAATTTGAAGGATAGTCTTAGGAGGAACGGTGTCTTCATTGCACAAATCTGGATTTGGTTATGAGCTGTTATATTAACAGAAACTCTCAATCCGGATTAGAGTGGGTAAAATTACTCTGATTTTACAACAAACCAGACCATGTTGTGTGCTAGCATTTGCTTGTTGTATTACATGTAATTAATTGCTTGATAATCCTATTTATGTTTGTTATACTTTCATAAGTCCCTAACTTAACTTACTGAACTGTAGTTGCTTATACTCATATGGATTCTCTTGTAGGTTTTAACTTCTGATTACCATGCCACGATACAATTATTCGAAAGTTAGTTCTCTTTTGAAACCATAGAGAGTAAGGATCAAATGGCTATATAATCGAATCATTTTAATATCTTGACAATACTTTAGATATATGAACTAATGTATGATATGTAATTTAGCAAACTATTGTAATATGTAGAATTTCCTGAGAATTCTACAATAATATAGATGTAATTATATATATAAATGATAATTCTAACTTTTTATGTAAATTTCAGCTTAAATCTTAATTAAAGTGTTTACTTCAAAACGAGGAGTTGTAGACGCCTTATGTAGATCATATCTATAATAGACACTGTAAAGTCAATTACCATCATAGGTCGGTTTACACAATGAGATTGTTGCGGCTCTGCAACTTCGAGGTGTAACACCCCATTTATTTAAATTGTAATTTAATTTACTTTTCCATCAACGTAACATGAATGAAAATGAGTACAATTTTTTTTTTATTTAAGATAAATTTGTGTTACATATCTATACATACTTTAACAAACTTTTCTCCTATAAAATGAATCGAAAAAGCATGCATATTTTCAACTTTATTTTACTTTTTTATTAATATTTACACAATCACTTAAGATTTATTTCCTTTATAATTGCATCTTCTTATAGCCGGAATTTCTTTAGATGATAGTAAAAAGGACGTGTAGCATTTTTTATAATTAAATGAAGGCATATTTATGTTACTTTTTATTAAAAAGTGAATGTATCATAAGCAAATTAATATTCATTGTAATAAATTTATTAAATTTGCATACGCATCACCAATGCGATATTTGCTAGCATTAATTAGACAAAAATATTGTATCAAATATAAATTAAGTCTAAATGAGTTTAAGCTAATTGAACTTGAGCCTATTGAGTAACACTTCAAGTTAAGTTTGAGTTCATAATAAGTAGATATATTTAGATTTAAAAGATTACATATATTGCTTCGATTCAATGACCAACTATTACATCCATTAAGTTTTGATGACAAAGAAATACTACAAAAGGAGAAAGATATCATAGATTATTTTTATTATTCTTTTCAATGCATTTCTTTATTTTTACATAACAATGTTTTTCTACATAGATTATTTAATGCTCTCTCTTGAAGAGCTAATAGAAAATTTGGTGACTCTAGATATTGATTAATATCTAATTAGGTCCTAGCTCTATATATTGTATTAATACGATGCAGTAAATAGATTGGTTATTTTGTTATGTTTCATTATACTTTACTTACAATTTTAATTTGTTATATTTAAGAGTTTAAATAATTTGCATTCATAATCTTCAATTTATATGGAGAAATTTATTCCTTTATAATATTTTTTTAGACTTGATAATTATATTAAGATTTATTTTAGATTTTCTTTTAATCAGTAAGTGAGTCTAATTTGTACATTAAAAAAATTTATTAAATGAATCGGATTACATATTTAGGTTTTCATATATAAATAACAAAAAGAATTATATTATTGGTCGACTACCACATGATACGGTAAGATGAACTATTGTCCTTATAGGAAATCGTCCATACATTCATTAGTGATGCAGAGATCTAGCATATGAAAATCCGTATATGAAATGTTACGTTCTTAATGTACAAGTGTCGGATCCACTTGCCAATTGCGCTAAGAAACAAGGAAAATATTTATAGTTTGGTAGGAAGAGACGAGAAAGACGAGGAACTACAAGGCCTTTCGCGCTAAGAGATATGACACGTGGCATGAATCCAATGAAGTTGGAGGACCAAACGGACGGTCAATATTAAATTGGAATAACAGGTAGCCAGTCAAACAACAAAACATAAAACAACCACACAACTCAAACCACCTACGAAACGTGACATAGCAAATACATATAAAAACCCTTAGCAACATTTCAACACACGATCCCCCTCCTTTAGTCATCACTCTGTTATATCTTTTCATATCTTCTCCAGAAATCCATACGCCACACATATATATATATATATATATAGATATAGAGAGAGAGAGAGAGAGAGAGAGGAGAGAAGAGAAGAGAAGAGAGAGATGGCTATAGAAGTCAGTGCAATAACGTTCACTTTCGTGGCACACGTACTAGGAATTGCTGGTATAGTGATGGTATTGGTATGGTGTATCGATTTTCGAGGTGGTTTAGCTTGGGAGGCTTCGAATAAAAGTCTCATATTCAATGTAAGTCTCCCTTTCACTCATCCATATTTATCTATATACAATCCGTCTTTCCTTCAGTATTGACCTTTTCTAACACGTAACGCAAAATAGTGATTAACAACCACGGAAAATGTTAAAAACATGGAGATGCAGAAACTCCCTGATCTCTAGATCTCGATGTTAATGCTGATTAACTATTCCGAACTTGTTCATGATGTTTATCAGGAAAAACATCGACGGTACCTTGGTGTTTATCTGTTTGTTCTTCGTTTGTTTTTATGTGTTATTGTGTGGAGGTACGTGCTTAGGGTTTTGTCCGTTAGTTTTGATTTTATTGGCTGTCCATTAGATCGGGATTAGACGTTGGTACGTCACATGGAATAAAGACGGGGATAGGTAATTGATGGGGTTATTATTCCAGTTTGTGAAAATACGATTCTGTCCTTACTTAGATTGTAAGTTCAGGGATTCACTAGGGATTATCGAGGGAGAAAAGAAGAAAAGCCTGAAGCAACCTTAATCCAATGATATCTTTTATTAATGGTGTCTAGTCATGTCGAATTCTTTTTATTCGCTTTGGTGTTTTGTGGCATCTGATTCTACCACTTGGCTATAAACAATAACAAATTCAGGCATTAAAGGAATCGTTCGATGAAATTGGAAATTTTACGTTCTTCTTACAGCAGTGAATTTAATTGCCTTTCGAAAGGAGGACGACGACGAGAATTAGATATGTCAGACGTATTCAGAATTATCTATCTATTTTTCCCTCTGATTCTGTTCATATTTATTGAGTTTAGAAATAATTTTCAGCATCCTAAAACTTTATAGTGAAATTTTTCGTCTTCATCAGCTGGAAAGACAAAATTCATATGTTTTGTTATTTAAAATGAATTATTTATCAAGTACGGAAAAGTATTTTGAAAAGCTCTTCTTAACTAATTTTGTGTCTATTAAATGACCTCCCATAAATAGGACAAATTTGAATTCACGTGAGAGAACCTACCTACCATTATACTTCCTTGAATGCCCGTTGAAAGCTTGTTTTAAAATTTCTGGAACTTTCATTTTTCCTTCAAAGACTAAAATACAAAATTACTCGAGGGAGTGTCCATCTAAACGGTTGCAGGATCGATATTATCCAATGAAAAAAATTTTCAATTGTATCGTTCAAAAACTTGTTAATATTATTGATTTTTCTTTTTTTTTTTTTCCATGAGAAGCCTTATAAAAAAATTTTACCTTATAAATCTTCATTACCCACTTGAATGTTACCTAATTGTCGAGTGTGAGCTTCCCAACGCTTTGACGAATTTGGGGATCAGTCGGTCAAATGTGTTTGAAACCTGCTTGACTAATTGTTTTTCCCATATAAAGGGAGTATTTTTTATTCCTAACTACTAAGAGGGGGGAAATAAAAGTTTTATCATCTCCAATTTGGTCTGCTGCATCATAACCCTAAACTAGAAGATAATTTAATGAGTGGGGCACGAAGCTACCTAACTTTCTTAAGTTTCATCCACTAAATAAAATGGAAAAAATAAATGGATGCACTTACTAAAATACTAAATAAATATATTTTTCATCTTATGGCACACTTATTGGGTAAATATCCCATTTGTTACCTAAACTTTACTTTTTTTTTTTAATTAATCATTTTAAGTTTAAAAGTATTAATTTGATATATAAACTTTATCTATTTTTATATTTGAATACCTGAAATTTACCCTTTTTACAATTAATAATCTAAACTTTTACTTATTTTTATAATTAACTATCTATTTTAAGTATTATAAATGAACTTGAAAGCTTGTAGTAGTAGTAAATTGATACTTTTAAATTTTAAATTATTAGTTATAAAAATTGGTAAAGTTGAAATATAAATATGACATTCATCCTCTAAATTGCTTTTTTTTTTTTAACCCCTAAACATTTAATCAAATTTAAAAATATAAAAAATATCTTTTAAACTGTCAGAAGGGTGCGAAATGTTTAATGAAAAACCCAACAAATGACAATATTACGCATGACCCATTTGGGTGTGGATATGCTTATCTACATTGGACTGGCTTGTATAGATTTTTGCGTCCTTGGAACGTCCAAATTTTCACGTGATGTGGTAACAACATGTGGTGTATGTATGATAAAGGACATGTCGTCAAAGATGGCTCTACAATCGTTCAGGAGTTTGTCGTTTCAAACTTTAGCACTTCTATATTTGGTTTCTCAAATATATAGCTGCTGCATGTACTTCTCCTCTTAAATTTCATCACCAATATATTGATGTTCCTGTCTTTATTACACGTTATATTTCTTCTCTATATTTATTTTCTCACACGTGTATTCATTCTCACAAGTGTTACTTTGTCACACACACACACACATATATATATATATATATTCACTTGTGCATTTCATTTAGAGTAATAACAAATTATTTTACGACATTCACTGTTTCACTACCTTTTATGTTTCACCACAGCTCTTAAGCATAGAAATTAACTTGACTCGCCTGAACTTCTTTAGTATTTATATTTATTTACTTATAATATCATCCTTTACGCCAAGGAAGAAGAACAAAAGATTCCTTTTGTGAAATGTTTTGCAAAAGTATCACGGACAATTATTGAAACTATCAGGACTAGAGATAATATAATAACTGGCGGGTGCGTCAAATGATAAAAATATATAAAAGCGTACATAACATATATATAATGTTGTGGAGCTAACAATAACATAACATGGTATTAGAACACAAGATCAAAAGTTTTGTAATCGCATGAAAAAAGATCCCATCAACTTCCATGGATATTATAGCAACTCCTTCTGATCCTACCCGTTTTAAATCTTGTGATTTAAAATGTTCTCTATTAAGCAAGTCGTTCTTGTCTTTGCATATCTCATTTGCATTTTTCCATGTTGTCAGATACACCCAGTATTGATGCTAATTGGCTTCATTATAATAGGAGGTGAAGGTAAGAAAACACCACAAACTCTTACTTATTTTGCTTTGGGTAGAACTCACGACTCTAAATATCTAATATGACTTCTTTTACTGAGGAAAAACTCCTAGAACTTTAACATGATGCAACCTGGGGCCATTTTTGTATTGACTTATTAATTCTTGTTACCAAAATTTTTATTTTAAGAGTCCCTGGGAAGATATTTTCACAATCACAGTTGAATCTTTGCGTGCTTTTTTTTTTTTTTAATTTTACATCTAAAATTAGGGTTTTTTTTTATTAAATCACATGAAGTTTTAAGTTATTAAATATCATAACAAATTAAACTTTGACAAGTTAATTTTTAGACTTATAGTTTGAAGTGCTAAATGGTAATTTAACTTTATTACTTGTTATTGGTACCTTCATAATTTTTAAATAAATTGCGTAGCAAATAATCATTGTTCAAAGAGGTTAATTAGGAATAAGATAGCAAAGTTGATAAATAAAAGTTCGACTCAATATTATATCTATTAATTTCAAACTTTAAGAAACTTTTCAGTCTCTTTTGAGACGAGTACAAAAGTTACTATAATAGGGATTTCAATAATTGAATAATGAGTTGAATGGTTCTACGGACGAGACCTTAAAAAATTCCTAGGCTTTAGTATAAAGTTAATATAATTTAAACTTTAAGTAGTGATTTTAATATGTTTGAAAGGAAAAAAATATATATATCTTGATAATATCCAATAGTAGTGGAACTTTAAAGCTACTATATTAAAACAAACATTGTACATTTGTGTAGCTATGAACTGCATTTGAACATTTAGCCTTTCTTTGAATATGATGTACAACAATAAAATTGAGCAATAGGATGTATAAATTAACAACTTTTTATGATCAATTATCACAATTGCCAACTTATAGTGGAAATTCTATTTATATGTATATATACACACTTAGAACAATTTTTTTCACATCATGACAACGACTTGTACATTAGGGATATTTTCTGAATTTTTCAATATTAAAAACTGTCCTAAGATATAATTAGCTATTGTAATATGCTTAGCAATATCAAACCACCACTAATTTAGCACACAAAATTTTTAATTTAGTTTTTTTTCTTTACTTTTATCCAATTATAATGCAGCAATCATAAGTTATAAGGCACTGCCTTTGAAGAAAGAAGTAAAGAAGCTGATACATCTGGTATTACATGCCATTGCATTGATACTGGGCATCATAGGCATTTCTGCAGCTTTCAAATATCACAACGAGAGTTCAATTGCCAATCTCTATAGCCTCCACTCTTGGCTCGGCATTGGTGTTATTGTTCTTTATGCCATTCAGGTAACAGTTTATACTGCAACCAATATCTATCCTGATAATTTCCTGCAATTTCGTTGTGGCATCATTAAAAAAGTTTTCAACATTGAAAACATTTACATTAGAAACCGATGAATATGTTTACTGCAGTGGATATATGGATTTATCATCTTCTTCTACCCTGGTGGATCAACGACTCTAAGAAGCGATACGCTTCCATGGCACGTCCTGTTCGGGATAATCGTCTACACCCTAGCAGTCAGTACTGCTACTCTGGGCTTCCTGGAGAAGCTAACTTTCCTGGAAAACTCGGGTCTGTCTAAGTATGGACCAGAGGCCTTCCTTGTGAACTTCACAGCCATTGTTACGGTACTATATGGAGCTTTTGTCCTATTATCTGTCGTGTCTCGACCAGCTGCCGAGCAAGATGAGTTTAGTTACTCTGCAATATAGTCATAATGCAGTTGTGTATTAATCTTTTTATCATCAACATTTTGCGAGTACATAAAGCTGGGATGCCAATGGATTGTAGTTCTGCATAGAACATAAGTAAATCGTAAAACTAGCAGACATTGTCTTAGTATTAGTATTGGCGCACGTGTTCTTCATGTAATTCCTTGTAAGACCGAACCCGTTCCATTCCGAAGGGAAAATAGTTTTCACGCGAACTAAGCTACAAGAATTTTTCCAATTCCTTGTAGTTAAGTAGACGGTTCGTGCTGATTAATGATGTAATGGTATCTTATCAATTTCTATATTTATGTGGAAGAAAAATTTATATAATTTTATGTGACATTGTTTGTCCATGATAGATCCGCTATAAAGATAATATATATATATATATATATATAGATATGTTTTTCAAAGAAAAAAGAACAGATTATACCAAATGTAGAAAAAGATGCCTATTCCACTTTTGTCCATTAGTGCAACAATCGGGCATGGATCTAAGGTTAGCAACAATTAATGAATAAGTTTGACCAACTTGATAAGTATATTTTCAATCTAAAAATCGAAAAGATCCGATTCGAATAAGTTTCAAATCCAAAAGTTTAGATATATGACTTTACAATTATTGCATTTATTTGCAAGAATAGTTTTAAATTCTCATATTCGATTGGAATATATATATATATAGCTTGATGGTAATCCGATTCGTGGTATAAGTGAAAAAACTAGCTAATAAGGTCCTAGTAGCATATTCGATTCAAATACATATTAGTCGAGTTTAATCCGTTGTTCAATGAGCCAAATTTAAGATTTAATTTGTTAAGATTGATAAATTCACAAGCTATTCAAACATAAAGGTATATGTACTAGCATTAAATTTTAGTCGATTTCAAGCTTTAATTATAAAATTTGTCCGAAAGGAATGTAATTTTTAAAACAATAAAGTATAAATAAGCTTAATCTGATCAAATATGTAAACTTGTTTAGTAAAATTTCAAGTTGAGTTGAGCTAAAAAATATGGCTCAACTTAAGTTGTGATTTTTCATTGTGTTCAAACTTAATAATATTTAACTCAACTTGATTTATTTATACTACTAGGTTTGGCCATGGTGCAAGAAATGATGCTTATTGATTGTAGTGGTAAAGGCAAATAAAGGGAGGTGAATCAATGATATGTTTATTAATGATTAGTACTTAATATTACTCGTTTTTACTTCTAATAAAGGAATTATAATTTTCTCAGTAGCATATTTCTTCACTTCATAGATTAGGAAGTAAAATTTGCTCCCACCTTACAAGGCTATCAAATTATCAAGAGTTTATACTACTTTTTTTATAATGGCCATAACAAGCCAAAAATTAGATACATAATTGACTCTTTCAAAGCATATAAGGGCTGATGATGATGCCAAGAGGGCACCTAATAAGAAGGATGGGCTCCAAATCATGTTGCATAAGCAAGAAGAGAATGGTGGTTTGTCATCCATATAATGTGAGTAAAAATGTTAAGCCTAAAAATGGACGAGTACTGCATAGGTATCTCCCATCCTGTAACAAGTGTTAAAGCACCACATTGCAACCACCAAACTTAAGGTGAGTTGCAATATATTTGGACAACCTTGAACCACTAGATTTATGTGTTTGTTATGCAAAGATAAACCATGACCTAACTACCTACAAACCACTAAAAAACCAAATCTAGATGAACCTAAGTAAGGAACTTTGGCATTAGTTGATTTAAACATTGAGAGGAGGTTCCCACCGTATGATTTGATGTATTTCAAATGCATATGAGTGATAGTTAGAGTTGGTAGTACAAACCCACCTAAGTTTTTATGGTTGGTGGTTTCAAGGTTTGGGTTTTTTATAGAGAGCCTTTTTGGTTTTTCCATGGTTCATGAAGTCAATTGAGGTGGTGGTGGTGCTAGTGTTGGTTTAGGGTCAAAATGACAAGTTTTTTGACATTTCAATTTTATTCCTAATTTATTACTTGTAACTTTTTTAGCCTCGCTAAATAAAATAATAATCATTGTTTTATCAATTCTATTCCCATGGAACTAATAATCCATCATAGCCCAATTTCGTTATGTGAACAAATATGCTGTGGATGTGGCTAAGTTATGCTCATGTAATGATTATTCTTTTAGTAATGCTGATGAGATGAAATGGAATGGAATCAAGTCATACTTACAGCCCAAAAGTAGCTACAATCACTATTAATGCTAGTAACCCAAGTTGAGAGACCTTGTCTCTTATTCCTCACAGGTTTCCAAGGGAAAATCAAATGGACCGATGGGCCTAGCCAGGGCAAGTGGCCTTCTTCTTTCAATATGTTAAGCACGAAGAAACTGCAGATAAAGGCTTTTAACCATGATGGAGAGGCCCATACATAGGCATGTTAAATTCATCATATGAGTTTAGGAAGGAGAAACAGCAATAGCAGCATGAGTGGGCGAATTGAAACTAAATACAAATGCTTCGATCCGATCTCTTCTAAGCATTGCTCGAACTTTGGCACACGGATGCTGAAGCGACAATAATGTTCAAAAAAATAAAAAGTTAAAAATAATAAAACAATGAAAAAAAGGAAAGAAAAAACGGAAGAAAATTTTCGTTCTATAACAATTGAATCATGTCCCTCGGAAATCGGTTGAAATTAAATATAAACGCTTCCTTTCATCCTCACTTGAAGCAAAAGTGATGTGATAAGAAATAACTAGCATCAATGAATTGTTGGTTTCACCAAAAAGCTTGGTAACATTAATATTGTCATTGTCTGAACTAAGGGTCCTTGTTTCTAGGGCTTGGACTTATGTCATAAGCTTAGTATCCAAAAAATTGAAATTCAAATGGACTAAAAAAAGAAATTCTATAATATAACAATAATATCACTGCCTGCGGTACTATCGTTTGGAAAAAAAAAAAAAGTTTAAATATTATAATTGGTTTCATGGACGAACTTTGTTGATTGTCAATAGAAATCCAAAATCTACTAGAAATAAATTTAAACTCTAGTTTTATAAATTATGTCTTATCTTATGAATTCTATACTTTTAGACTGTTTGAATAAGCAAGCTGTAAAAATGAGAATTTTGTTTTTTTTTTTCTTAATACAATGACTAAGAGATTTCATGGGGGTTAAATTACTTTAAAAGTATTTTCTATAAGTGAAAAATTTATTTATATTCAATAAGAATATTTAGATTTAACTATAGTACACATATAATATAATGGTAACATTCATGTTTAATTAAAATTTATAAACCTGTATTTGGATATAGATAAGTCAAGTGAATTGTAAACTACTCGAGTTCGACTTCCTTTAAACTCGATTCAACTCTAACTTGATTTGTAAATTAATCAAGCTAAAAATAAAGCTTGCTTATTTAAATTGACCAAGCTCGAGTTCTTATTTAACTCTCGTGGCTGCTCATTCACATTATGTAGACAAGTGAGCCTATGAGCCAACTCATACTAGATTTATATAGATATTATACCTATGTAATTATGCAATTATCTTTTTCTTTTTAACATTGTTTGTAATATCTATAAAATTGTAAGGGTCTTTCAAAAAAATCAAGTAGGATATGTTCCTACATGTTATATAGATTCTTTTCAATCAGCTCAAGCCTAAGCTCGTTCATGCTTCTTAATACCTATTTTTCGCTCGGCCCATGACCTAATCCTAGCGAAGGCCCATTAGCCGTAGAGGAGATCATTCTCCTTCTTCTTTCCTCTCACATATATGCCCTGACCTACTTAAGCTCCTCCCTCGCTTCACAAACCTCGAGAGGCGTGTGAGGAGCTATCCTCTAAAGGCCCCATACAAGCCCATAGAGAGCATTAGGACAAAGCCCTATCTTGATACGCAAGGACCATAGTGACACATCGATCAACTCGAAGAGCAAAGAGTTCTCCCTTCCATTCGTCTAATCTTGGTGAGCTAGGACACCTCAAACAATATGAGCCCCCCTAACACTCGACCTACCACTGATTAGGTGCTTGACTTGCTAGACCCAAATCTATAGCCCCCCGCTTAGTGTTTCACTCCCAGCTCATTAATTGTCACCTAACTTCCGTAGTACAATTGGTCCACCCAATATCCTCTAAAGATATCAAACCTACTGTTCACAAACGTGGTTGCCAACGTAATCATGGCTAACCAACCCCAAAGCCACCTTATCAATTCCATAGAGCATGTCCCCTCTTGCTATCTATTATTGTAGACGAACCCTAAGCGAACACCTGTACAGATAATCTCACTCCTACTCATTATAAATAGGTGTCATGTCCCAAAGCGACAGAGTCGTAACAGTCCCGCCGTGTAAACCATCTTAAGATAGAAGTTGGCCTTACAACCGCTATCTTAAACTTGACCTACACAAGGCATCAACGACTAACCTGCTTTGAAGTAAACAGTTTGTAATTTAAATAAATCATTTATCTAAGAAAGTGAGAAAATATATATATGCTATAATTCAGCTATTGTAATTAAAGTTTACAATATTTCTCTATGATATATTTTTTAGTTATTACAGTATTCGGAAATGAAAAATTCTAAAGTAAAAGCTTAAACCTTAAAAATATCTGTTTATTCTTCACATGTTTTTCCTCACTCCCCAGGATCCAGCGATTACTAACTTCAGAGTAGTGGTTTGCCGCTTCTTAGCCAGCACCTGCACGACGTCTATAGGGATGTGAGCAACCACAGCTCAGTAAGTTAGGATGGAGGACTTAAAACTATACCATACACATAACAAGGTTTTCAATCACTTATTAGGTGTAATGCATATGCAAGCAAATACCATCACACGACGTTGTCCGGCCCGTCGTGAGATTAGAGAAATTGCGCCCGCTCTAATCCGAGTTGAGGAGTTGCCGTTAATGCAACAGCTCACGACCAAACCCAGGCTTGTGTAATGGAGACCTTGCTCCTCCCACGACTACCTTCAAACTACTGTCTTCACCCTCGCCGCGACCTCCTCTCCTGTCACTTAGTTCGACTGAGGATGAAGAAGGGACCATTTTGCAATCCTGTGCTATCCCTTCCGAAGGGGTCGGTATTTGACCGGAGAGTCCTAAGTTCCCCTAACGAATTGCCATGCATGTCCGATTATGATTACTGGTCGTATATTTGATTAAGTCCAGTTTAGGTGATCAATCATTACATACAAATCATACAATATATACCAGAACAACAAACAGAATCATAGCATCACCCATAATCAAACACATGCACACATTCAACTATCTAACAAGCACAACTAAGCATAATCTTAAGCCTCCAAAATACAACATCATATTAATCCCAACTCACCTCAACTCCTCGCTCACTCACTCGAGGTCCGATTTGCTCAGGCCATCGCCGATCATCCCTATAACACAAACGTAGTTTCAACTTTTCATATAACTATTATAGGTTCGTTTTATTCTATAACGCTTATTGTTAGGTTTTGTTTAAGGTTTAATATGCCTAATTATCTAGGTATTAAGTCTTTTACAATTATTCTAGGTTTGGGGTTAGGTTCAGGTTCAGTTTTTGCATCGATTTCTAAATTAGGTTATAGTTCGATTTCTAAGTAATGTTTTAGATTCCAACCCTAAAAATCCATTTCAACCCATAATGTGAAATTAATCACTTTACTTCCCGATCTCTTAAATACCATCATTACCCTTAGTCAGTATTTATTTTACCCGGTACACTTAAATCCATATTAGTGTACCAAATCCATTCCTAATGTGAGAAATTTTTACATTTTTCATATAATTACATAAATTCAAGTTTCTTATCAGATTTATTATATATCCCTATTATTTATATAATATCAATTTTTATCCTAATATTTTCTATTTATTATATTTTCAAAAATTTACATATTATGTATTATTGCCTATTATGTACATAATGCATTTCTAATATTTCCATCACTTTAATTACCATCCCTAAACATCAATTATCATTTCAAAATTTTTAAATTCATCCTAAATCAGATTTTACTCTTAATTTCCCTAATTTACAAAATTAACTTAAAGTTAACTATTTTTCCCTATTAATCATTTACTACATAATTAACCTAATAATTACATCAAACACCCTAAATGCTACAAATATCATACTCCATCATATTTACACATCCTAAAACATCTAATTATTCACTAAGTCAGTAATTAATAATTTAATTACTTAATTAACCTTAAATTAACCATTTTATACCTCATTTTAGGGCCTAAAAATTATCTAAAAATTTTAAAAATTAATTTTTGAAAACTGGCTTCATAGCACTATTCTATATCATCTAAGTAATCTACACAAAAATTTTGGGCTCGAAACTACACTCCTAAGGTCATTTATTTTAAACCGAAACATGCTCGGTTTTGCATGATTTCTTAAGGATCCTATATCATGAGATATATTTTCATCAAAACAATATTTTTCCTACAAACTACATACAAAAATATTCTAGAATAACAAAATTCATAATTTTCTAATAATATTTACCATTTTTATAAAATTACACAAAAATCGGGCTGGAAATGGGACTCACCGATTTGGGTGGCTCCGGCCACTGCCGACCGCCGTGGCCTTGTCGGCCGGCCTAGGCGCTGCCACCATCTTATGGTGGTGGTGGCCGTCCACTCCCAGCTGCTCGTCTGGTGTGGGTTCCCTTTGAAAGCCTTAATTACACAGTTTTTTCTAATTTTTTTCTAAACCGAATTTTTCTCTTAATTTTCGCCTCTCCCTAATTTTCTTTTATTTGTAACTGTCCAAATGAGCTTCTGAATTTTTCTTGCTATTTATAGAGCTTTAGTGTAATTATTGTGCATTAAATTGGACAAGACAATTGCCTTATCCCTTAATTTTTGGCTTTTGTGTTGTCTTAATTTAATTGGCCGAATTTTTTCTTATTTTTCCCATCTGCCACGACCCAATTCTGGATCATTCCTGATTTTTCTTGATTTTTCCTTAATTAATTATGAATTTTCTTTAAGTATTTTGTATTATTTTAGCACATTTCACGTATTTTAAGTAATTACGTGTATTTATACTTACATATAAATTCATATATGATACAAATAAATATTTCTAAATATCATTTAGGTCATTCTATTATTTTTAGTATACATATAATTTATCTCTAGCGATTCGTTACTTATCGAAATGCATTTTACGCATTTTCGATAAATAACGAGTTATATATTTAAAATTTGAAATTTTTATATTCTTTTCTTTTATTGCTTATTTTATTAAATTCAAACTTACGGGATTATTTTTTACTAATATTTCTAACTTTACCTTATAATTTAGGTTTGATCGGATTTTTCAGCCGATCGAAAATTTGAGTGACTGGTTGTGGAGCTTACAATAAGAAAAGGAAACCAACAGGTAAGGGATCGAGTCCTTTTCTCTCACATATATATACACACCCGGCGTACACTACCCACCTGGGAACTTAGTGCCCGCTTGCCTTCTTTCCTAATTTTACAAGTCCTTCTTGCTAACTTGAGCATCGAAGGACCCTCATGAATCAACCCACAAGAGACTTTCTTATAGGTTGCTAGAAGTAGGGAGCTCGTCAAGCCCAACCTATACTGAGCTCACTTAGCAACATCCCTTAGAGTTGGTCTAAACACCAACAAGGCCCAATAATAGAAATGAGTTTTTGAGTTGAACTTTAATTTCAAATTCCTTATTGTATTCAAGCTTGAGCTTTTGAGTCTGAATTTCAAGCTTGATATAGGCTCATTTTAGCTCAAAGTTGATAATTTTTCCAACGAACCAAACATGAACCTTTGAAAGTTTAGTTAAACTTTTTTATAGCCTTAAAAAACCTTTCATTTATAAGTAAGTTTTAAGGCTGATTCCAAATTATGTAAGAGGTTATGCTTGAACGCATCATGTGGGAGTTTTTTCTAAAAAAAGAAAAAGATTAAAATAGAATTCTACCTGATCATATAGGTTCTTATAGGTTATACCGGCTAATAGGTACATCACGTATGGGTTTTTTATAACTACCTACAATGATTCATCAACTTCCTCAACATAATAGATCGTGTATTGACAGTGAACATTTATATATTTTCACTTATCGCTGAATACTTCCTATTTGATGTCACTTCTGAGTCTTTTTGCCGAACGAGGCAAGTTTTCTCGAGACTATCGAAATCAGTGAAGTCCAAGAAAGAAACAAAGCTCATATTAGTTTAAAATTAGAATTGTAAGTTTATTTAGTTCCTTGTGGTCTTTGTCATGTCCAGAGTTTATACAATGTAATGAGTGTGTTCACCGTAGCATTATCGAGAACGAAAAGTATATAAAAGAGAACAGAGCTTACGTTTTCTTTCTTAATATATAAATGTAAATATTCACTTAGGGTAGCCCAATTTTACATAAATATATTTTTAATAAGGAAAAAAATAGGATAAACAACTATTATCACATCATATTTATATTTGATTGGTGATTACACACTATATATCATACAAGTGATGTATATTATTCATTAAACCTTTTCCATCTTAGTGAGTATGAGCGCAGTTTTAACTCGTAGAAAAAAGAAGAGAAGAAAAACAACCATCGGATTTTTCTTATCTTTGTTTTTTCCATTAGCAGCTTGGTAAATGTATGTATATGTCCAAAAGGTACTGTTCAAGTGTTGATTGATAAGCCGAAGAGACACAACTCATGAAGGAGCCGCAGAATCTTCAGAGAATCGAAAGGGCCCACAAAGTGGCCGTTGGTTGGTGCATTCAGAATTTTCTAATACCAAATCATATGACCTTCCTTACCGAGTTAGGAATCCATATGCATCGTTGGAATTTAGATAAAAAAACTCCTCCTCCCCACCAAATACAGCTATAGATTAGGTATTTTGAATATGGATCTTTTTGATCCGTGCTGATTTGTTTTGGTCCTAGACTGACATGATTTAGCCCATGTTTAGCTTGATCCATCAACTCCTAACCTGGTTATTCCACTAATTGACCTCTGTAAAGGATTTCTAAATAAGCTAGCTCCTCCTCAAGATGACTTGACTAATCTTAGAACAGTCACAATAACTATTAAATAGGTGGAGAAGGTTTGGAGACCTGATCAAATACCATGAACCTATAAACACGGAACACGTCGAACTCTAAACTTTCACTACTCAAGTCATACAGACATGTCACCATTCCACACATGCTACCTTGGTTCTTGGCAATCCTCTTCTATAAATAACCCTAAGCACTTCAATGGGAAACCACCATAACTCTTTGCGCATAAAAGCCTTTGTTGTGTATCTAAAACAAGTTCTTGCTTACTCTTTTCTCATATAAAGTACTAACTTAAGTATCAGAGTAATTATGCTAGATAATGTCTCAGCATCTCTCATCGTGGTCTATTTTGCAAGCTTATTATACACTTATAAACAGCTTAGTCACCTTACTTTACCAGTCAAATCTTACCAACAACATTTGGCACCATTTATGGGAAACTAAAAGCTCATTCAACTTTCATAAACTTATTCAATACTTTTTCTCCTTAACACCTTCCTTTCTGTCCTTTCATCATGTCGTGAATAGTGAACTCAACTGACAACCAACCTTCAGTCAAGCCTACCCTTAAGTAGCATCAATTGGAGCAGCTTGAAAAATTGTTTGAAGAACTGGTGGCAAAGAACGCCTTAACATAGGCCCAAAATAAGGAACTCTATGCCAGGCTGGACAAATTAGAGAGGCAAAGCAAACTACCTTCCCTAGTAAATGCCTCAGATGCCTGAGGTGTCTAGAATCACCCTCCTTAACAGTAGAATAATAGGGTACCCTAGGCTAACCTTACAATATAAGATCAATAGGTATGGTTTTCGATTAACCATGATTATGCCCTTATTGGTATTGAACAAGTAGTTGACTACGTAGCGACGTATGGAACTCATATAGTTAACAACGCCGATCTTAATGAGCTTCGCGAGATGTTGAACTAAGAAGAAGGAGAGCAAAGCTATGAAGGTAGCTATGCTGCTAGCAACAAAACTCCCCTTGTGAGGGTGTTTAGGACAAGGTCCTCCCTCTAAATTCCAACCTCTCCACCTTAGACCAATATGACAAACAAGTGACCCAAATAACCACTTACTCCACTTTCACACCTCATGAACCTTCACAATCATAGGGATGCCATAATGTGCAAGGCCTTCCCAAGCACTTTAAGGAAGGCGGCTTAGGCTTGATTCAACCATTTGCTCAAAAATACCATCTCTTCTTTCAACGAGCTTGCTAATCATTTTAGTCTCTATTTCTAAGCTAGTAAGCCACCAACTAAGGACATGTCGTCCTTGTATTTGATCTGCTAGAAGGAAGGGAAAACCCTTCGCAAGTATATAGCATGATTGAACAATACCATGGTAGGAATCCTTCAACTTAATGATGGAGTAGCAATTCATGCCGTCCAGCTCAACACGCAACCGTCTGGGGACTTATTTCACTCAGTCTATAAGAGTAAACCTAAAACCCTAACTAAAATTTGGCAAAAGGCCTAAAAGTATATGGACTAAGAGTATAATATCTGCACTAGGCACAAAGTCAACCTAGAAAGTTCAGGAGGGAAGAAGGACAAATATAGAGGATTTGTTAAATGTCTCCTTAATAGCAAACAACCGAATCGCTTTAATGGAGGAAACCCCAAAAATAAGAAGAACCAACCACCTACTTTGATGTATACCCAGCATACGCCCTTGAACAAACACCTTATCTAGACGTACATGCAGGTTTGTAGGTAAGGCCTACTCCAAAAACCCCTTAAGATAAGGGGAAACCCTAACCATAAAAACTCAGATAAGTATTGTCAATTCCACAAAGACTACAGTCGCACCACAAACAAGTGCTTCCAACTGAAGAATACCATGGAATGCACCATTCAAAGAGGCTTCTTAAGAGAATACATAGCCATCACCAATAATGGCACTAAGAGGGAACCTCAAAGACAATAGATTGAGGATGCCCGAGATGAAGATAATAACAATTGTCGTAATAATCGAGCCCCAATGATGTCATCAATATTATAACTAGGAGGCCTTACTTAGGAAGCCGATCAAGCTATAACAACTCAACTAATGCCCCGTTTAAGGTGATGGCAATGAGAGAAAAGAGGTAGAGGTAGAGGCAGAATACCTCTATCTCCTTCTCAGATAAAGACCTTAAGGGGATCGATATCCTTCATGAGGATGCTCTCATAATAAAGGTAAGGATCTCAGATTTCTAAGTCCTAAAAATTATGGTGGACATCGGCAACTCTACCAATATCCTCTTCAAGCACACATACAACAAGATGCGAAAAAAGCTACTAATGTAAATGAAGTTGTACTACCACGACCAAAGGGCATCAACACTTTAGACATAGAGCTTGGCTACAATGACTATGTTGCCAAGCAACCTATAAAGTTCATGGTGGGAGACTGCTCATCCCCTTACAACGCAATCTTAAGACGACTAAGCCTCACTAGCTTCAAGGTCATTACGTCAATGCTTTACCTAAAGGCCAAGTCCCCCACTCTAACTAGAGTAGGAATTTGCAAATGTAACTAGAAGCTCTCAAGGAAGGTTTATATGAAGGCAGCCTTAGGTGATGACATCTTCGCTTTAGAGATGGGGCTCCAAGAGAAACTAATTAAGAGAAGTGAGGTAGGGGAAAAAAACAGAGGAGGTGTAGATTGACACTAGGCCTGATTAGACCATAAGGTTAGGGGTTGAGATGCCTCCCAAGCTGAAGGAGGCCATCGTTCATCTCTTACAATCCAATACAAATCAATTTTCTAAATCGCCATCAGACATGCTTAACATCTTGATCAACCTAGCAACTCATAGCCTCAGCAGTGATGAGAAGATCCAACCTATTAAGTAGAAGAAAGGACACTTTGCTCAAGAATGGCAAGCTACAATAGAAATGAGTTTTCAAGCTAAGCTTAAGTTTCGAATTCTTTATTACATTCAAGCCCAAGCTTTTGAGTCTATAAATTTCAAACTTAATAAAAGCTCGGTTTAGCTCAAAGTCGATAATATTTCCAACAAGCTAAACATGAACATTTAAAAGCTTTTGTTAAACTCTTTTATAGTCCCAAACTTAGCATTTATAGATGTGTTCTAGGTCGATTCCAAATTATGTGAGAGGTTATACTTAAGGACAAACCTAAAATCATATAATTGGGAGCCAGATTTATTTTAATTAAGTCAATATTAAAAATACCGATAGTAAAATATTTTTAATATCGTAATTATATTATATCTTATATATGTAAAAAGATCTTATTAATAATTTGAAAAATTTTATTTAAAAAATTATTAAGAGTGATTGATACATTTCCTAAGTTCAAAAAAATGAATTTTTACTTTTGTATTATGCATATATATTAAATTAAATTTAACTATTAATTTAGAAAAAATTATGTAAGTTTTGTTTTTAACAAGAATAGATTAGAAAAAATAATTGAATAAGAGATTACAAATAAAGTAGAAAGAGTAACTCAACATAAATATAAGTATTGTATTATTTCTTGACATGACAACTTTGTATGATTATTATGTTAACAACACTGAAAGAGGAAAGAATGTCATTTAGAATATAAATTATTAAGTAATCAATTATTCAATAATACATATTCTTTTTCATAATATTAATTGTAAAAAATTAACCAAATCAAGTTATATAGTTAGTATTATTTGTTAATACTTTATATGGCAAGATCAGGGTACTTGTAATATAGATAATGTAATTATTTCAATATTATTACTTATAAAAAATAAAATTTTAATATAATTTATTTAGTTGGATATGATTTATAAGTAATGAATTTAATGTTATTGGTTATTATGAAAAAAAAAAAGTTTAATACATGCAAAAAATAAATGCATCTTCAAAGAAGCAAATGGAAAATATGGCATTTAAACCCAAAACCTGGTATCTGTACAACAAATACTTAATCATTAGATGATAATTTATTTTATTTTATGTTTTATTCTTTAAAATATATATTTAATTTTTTTTTTTTCTTTTTCTAAAAAATTTGAAAAGTAACTTTTCCGGAACTTACCCACCCCTAAACTTATGGTTGCATATATCGTGTTGGAGCATTTTTTAAAAAATTCAAAATAGGATTCTTAATGATCATATAGGTTTTTGGAAGCTATACGGGTTAATAGGTCCCAACTAATAATCCAAGTTAATACTAATAAAAATCATTTCACATATATCCGCCCACAATAATTCATCGATTTCCTCAACACAGCAGATCATGTATTGATAGTGAATAGTCATATGTTTACACTTATCCCTGAGTACTTCCTATGCGATGTCACTCCCAAATCTTTCTCCCAAACAAGGCAATCTTTCTAGAGACTATCGAAATTAGTGAAGTCCAAGAAAGAAACAAGGCTACTATTAATTTAAAATCAGAATTGCATGTTTATTTACTTCTGTGTGGTCTTTGTCATGTCCAAAGACTATACAGAGTAATGAGTGTGTTCACCGTAGCATTATCGAAAAGTACATACAACAGAATAGAGCTTATATTTTCTTTCTTCACTGATTATATATATATATTTATACACACAAATATTCACTTAGGCTGGTTGAGTTTCGCATAAAATATATTTTTTAATAAGAAAAAATATGAAAAAAAAAGTAAACGGTTTGATATAAAAAACAAGTTAAGGAAAATCTTTTCTCATGATCTTTAGATGAAAAAAAGATTTAACAAGTAAGATATGCTATATATATGTATATAGATGTTAACTATCAATTATATGTATACATATAATGATATTGATAGTGGTAGAACTTTAGAAAATTACCTATTACCATTACATTTTTTTTTTTAATCTAATAGGTAGTTATATATTATATGTATATATACGTATGTATACTATTGAATGAATATTTTGTTCCTTGGGGTATGACTACAGTTGTAACTCTTAGAAAAAGAAAAAGAAGAAAAAAAAAAGACCATTGAATTTTTCTTATCTTCGTTCTTCTCCGTTACGTATATATCCAAAAGATGCCATGGCACTTGTTGATTGATAAGCAGAACAAGCACAATTCATGAAGTAGCCGCAGAATCATAAGAGAATCAAAATGGTCTACTGCGTGGTTGTTGGTTGGCGCTTTTAAAATTTTCTAACACCAAATCGTATGACCTTCCTTAGTCGGATTTAGATAAAAAATTCCTCCTCCCCACCAAATATACCATCTACATTAATAATACATATATATTAATTAAAGTCAATGGTGTATCATAATGGCTGGAAAATAGTTAAAACCATCAAATGAATGTAAGCGAAACATCTTATTCTTTAAGATATATGTTATGCATCAATTTCTATATTACTTATCTCTAAATTGACAGAATTTATAATAATAATATTTGAAATGAGTAACCTTTCGTATATCTAGAAGGGCACGAAGGAAAATATCGTGTGAAAAGTTAAACTGCCGCCATAGCTCATCAATCGTCTTGACTTTTATAGATATAAAAGACAATCTCAATTAATTAATCTTGTGATTCATTCTCAAGTGACCTGTCGCGTCTCTTTCATCACCATGATGTCATGATGAAATATCAAAATAACTTTGTTGAAATGCAGTAGATATCTATTGATTTTTTTTTTAAAATTATATAATTATAAATTATATAAAAAAATCACTTGAGAATGAATCACAAGATT